>CALSBV010011640.1:78392-94849 GCA_943590825.1 Bovichtus diacanthus
AGGTGCAGTAAAATAGAGTCACATGTCCTGTAAGGATGAAGGACGTAGTGCTGTTATTACAGTGTGTACACTAACACCGTTTATGATGGTTGCCATCTTGACACACACAGTGTGGGTAGCATAGAAGGTGTATAAAAAGAACAGAGTTTCTTGCATTTATTAAAGGATATCTAATGACCTCCATAGGGTAATGGATCTCAGCATTAAGCTGAAAGGGAGAGCCAGCAGCTCGTCCCACAGTCCAGACGGGCATGGGACAGGACAGCACTGTGGTCACTGTGGTAGAAGAAAAAGGGACAAAAAGACAGAGAGAGAAAAGTGAGAGTTGTTATATTTTATAATATCCACATTTTACAAAATGCACATGTAATGCAATGTTTAGCTTGAGCTTCAGCTCACGTTGATTCTGGGTTTGGTCACATAGTATATTCAGCAGTAATAAAAGCAACAAACAAGATAAGAACCTTTGTCAACTTACAGTTTCTATCCTGGTAGCTCCTAATAATGTTGTCAAGGTCATACGCGCTTGCAAAGGGGCTGGAGCCATCGACCACTGACACCTTGGCATCAATAGAGAAAAAAGAACAACAGCTTAACAGATGAAGATGCACTGTTCCTGTCCCTCAGCAGGTGGTGGAAAAATGTGGCAGTATGTTGCAGTGAAATGTTTGTACTGTGATTATTATGAGGGCTAGAATGAATATGTTACAGGTGCAGGTACAGACTGGGTTGAATGGGCAATATGCCATTTGACTATATGAAACAAGATTGGTGACAGGTGTCCTTTTAATACTTTACAATCATTTTACACAATGTTAAATAATATTTGTTTACATTTCTTCAGATTGGCACCATTCTATTTTCTGCAACTATCAATGGATTACTTTGAAGAATTAAAAACATTATGATTCTCAGGCCAATTCTGGAGCTATAAGAAGTGTCTTTTTTAGGATTTCCAAGCAGATAATGGGCGTATATTTGCAATGAACATCAGAGATATCCTCGGAAAGTGCAACACTGAATCTAAATATGTGTATCATCTGTGTGTTCAGATTTGACTGAGTTATGTATCCAACAAGGAGTGCAGATTTTGATGCAAATTGCAGCAATCATCGCTAAGAGAAAACAAGACTAAACTAAGTAACCTTAGAAACGAGAACTATAACAAAATGTTGTTACGTTACTTTCAGTCAACCGTCTTTCCTGTTGCTATCATAAGAACTGAGTGAGTTCCAGGATAAGGATTTAGGTACGGGAAACCATCTAATTCTTACTCTAAATGTTCGCTAAAGAAATATCACTACTGCTAGGTGTGATGGTGAGCAGGAGGGACAGAGAGGGGGTTCTATATTTAAACTGTTTAGAAATTATGAACGAGATTTGCTGAGTAGAGTCAGTGTGTATTACTGCAGATCAGAGTGACAGACACTGTGTGTGAACAAGTAAACAGTGCCTTTTCCACAAGAACACAACAAAGATGGTGACGGCTGTAGCCTCAAAATGCTTGGACAGTCATGACTAAAATGTCACTGACGAAAACTAGACTTTCATTTCATTAGTTTTTGTTGACTAAATGTAACAAAAAAATCAAATGAAAAAAAAAAAAAACACATAAAAAAATATGACTAAAACTAAATCAGGTGCCACAATGAACACTGACGTCTGCACCAGCTGACATGTATTTGAAAAGAGGACCACAAAGTCATGTACACATCACACACAGAGGACCTTCTGGTTGTGAACTCAATACACACATCCATTGTACCTCATAATCTGTGAAGTTGGAAGTTAACAAAACTTTAACGCTTGTGCCAAGATTAGCAATGTTCCCGGTAGTCCCGCCTCTCTTCTCTTACATGTACCTCCCATTTCATCCATCATATCTCTCCTGGTTCCTGGCTCACTATTGCAACTTCTCTGATTCATAAATTTGCCCTTTTACTAATTTTCTTTGTTGATTGTTTTCAGTTTCACCTTCCTGCAGAGTGCTCTGCTGGATTCTGCTCAAGCCTTGGACAAAATGTGACCTGTGGAGTCTCATGGTGTGTCCAAATATATTTCATTCATAGGTGGCAAAGTCTGCTCTACTTGAATTTGTCTTTGTGCAAAAATGGAAAAGGAGAAAACAAGAGAAAGGAGAGATGGACAGAGAGAGAGAGACAGGGAGTTAGTCAGTGTCCTCTCACATTGTAAATGTTGTACAGTCCTCGGTGAGACAGGGGTGTCCTCTGCAGCAACCTTAGGTCTCCGCTGATGAACAGCTTAGCACCAGGAACGGAAGAAGAGTGCTGCACATAAGCCAGGCTCTGCATCACCACTGTGGACATCCGCTGGGAAAAACACAAAGAAATAATATTCCTTACTTTTGTTGGAACATTGACTGAGGCTGGTCTGCATAGACCTGGTGTCGTACTGAAGTTGGCAGGCTATACTGTACAAGGTCAGAATTTTGTATGAGTTAAGATTGACTGTCATTTCTTCCTGCCATCAGGTTAATCACAGCTTTCTTATGGTGTTTCTTAATGATGGCAGACACGTGAAGCATCTACATTTCACGTACTGCAGTGGAATACATACAAAGAGCTGGTAGCTGAAGGTGAGCAGCAGTTGGACACTGTACACCTGTTCCTCTGGTTTTAGCGGGAGCTGCAGTTGAAAACTTAGGAGGTCCAACTTCCCATCCTGGTTCTGGTCCTCTTCTCTCACCTATAGTGTGTTCACCCACACAAAAAAGAAAAACAATAGTCTGATAACTAGCTTCTTTTTTGACATTGAGCAATATTTAAGGTGATAATAATGTAAATACTGGCACAAGCGACAGTGCCAGGGGAACTGTGGTGAATCAGTGCTTACAGACACAGCAGGGATGCGGAGGTTGGCCCCCAGCATGTTGTTAAGATGGGGGAAGGTGCTCCAGGCGACGTAGTCTCCCTGAGTATTGGTTGCTGCCACTAGCAGAGTCTGGTACTGGAACCTCACGACCGGTTGTTCTTCATAAGTGCTTCTTTTTATCCAGAAACCTAAAATAACAAGGCTGTTAACAGTTTCAAGCATTTGTACTTCTTTAACAAAAAAAGGGTTGGAATTTATAGTATTTACACTTCACAAGACATGTGTATATTTCTCATTTGGCAATAGCGGCAGAAGCAGCGGTCATAACAAGTGTTTGGTATAACAATAACGTTAAGTTACTGTAATTAAAAGTTACTGTACCTTGGCTCCTGTAGGCTACGAGCAGAGGTGGGATGTAGGTAAGGCACAAAACAACAACCAGAAACAGAGTAGGTTTCGAGCAAACACTCGTTTTGTACCGAATCAAAGCCGGGTGAGAATACACGTCATAGAAAGCCATAGGTAATGACATAAATAGTGTTCGTAACCGCCAATGTTAAGAAGTCAGCCTGCTAGCTAGCTAACGCTAGGTAGCTAATGCTCAAGCTAGCATAGATGGTAACTGAGTGGGTTTGCCCGGAGGACTAACGTGAGTAAAGGCTCACAGACAACAAGCTGCCAAACAAACAGATTAAACAGAATTGTAAAAAATAGAGAGCGGATTTCTTTGGCAAAACATAGCGTATAAACATGCTGTTTACGTTAGCACCCTAGCTAGTCTCGTGCCATACACCGCGCCATGTTTCAGTTTAGTTTAGCGTCTCACAGTTACCATGGCTGCCAGTAACATTCATGCTGCATTCAGGCAATGTTGGTTCAATCGGACGAACAGGAACAACTTTTGTTATTCCGATTTAAAAGTGTTCCCACACTGCTAGCCTTGTCACACATCATTTAAATAGCCTAAATTAGCTACTTTTGCGGTGTTACGCATTTAGCGATTCGTTAACAAGTGAAACCAGATACAAACACACTTTGTATAACTCCTTTTGAATCGATTTTATCAGTTAGTGTGATCTTATTTGGATGTAAGTGACAGGAATGGTAGCATTGCAGCCATTTTGCCAACAGTTTGTTGAAACTTCTCTAGTTCTTTTTACGGAGTTGAGCAGTCGTGTAGCACATAAATCTTGCACCGTACATATGCACCCTCGGGCCCCTTCCCCTTCTAAGTACATTTTTGAATGCAGGACATTTACGCGTAACCAAGTATTTCTACACTTTGGAATTGCTACTTTAACTTTTAAACAGTACTTCTACATGTAGCTACATGGACGGATTCTTTCCTAGAGAAAGTGAAGACAGCATCATTATCACCACCCTGTTAGACAGTGACGTCACTATACAGCTAGACGGACAGCTGCAAGCTTCGGGCATAGAGAAATTGTTGACGTTTTGTTTTGATCGCTTTCGTCTGGATCTTTGGACATTACGCCGACATTATCCGCAGATTTAAAAGCCCGCCTTTCGACTCTATCATCAAGCCTCAGTGCGGGGATCCAGCAAAGATGAAATGGATGTTTAAAGAGGACCATTCCCTCGGTAAAGGGGTTTGGATTGTTATGAAACAAGAGATGCTCTTGTCATGTCATGCGCCCTCTTTCTGTTTTGCTCTCTATGTTATTTTGCCATATCATTCCACATAGGTGCAGCTATGCATGCTTCTCACAGCACCCTGCAAATAACTGATCTATAAGGGCTAACGTCGCATGACTAGCAACAAATCATAACATGCTCTTCTTGCAAGTCAAATGACCGCTGTCAAAATCGGGTTAACCTTTATTACGATATGATATTTTGTCAGCTGTTTCCCCACCTGAAATGTGTAGTTATTTTGCATGGAGAGATTTCTTTGCCAAATTCCATTCCATTCAATTCAATTCTGACAATTTAATGTCGCCTTGCTTATTTATATTGGTCGCAAATGGCTTTTAGTTTAGAAGTAAAAAGACTCCACCAAGCACTTTCTCTCAATAGGAGGCTACTTTGAATGGTAACTTTTTGTATTGCTTCACACTGCTCGGTCCCCTCCGGGGTATATTTTGCTGACAAAAGACAAAGAATATTTAAAGCAGAACAATTAAGAAAAGAGCAACATATGGAAATGAGTAGTGACTGTGTACTACATAGGTGCCGCGTTTAAAACGGTTGTGTTGTTGTTCAAGAGCTTGTAACTGTTCCACTTACATGCACATTTTAGGGTTTCAGGGGGAATATACAGTTACCAGAATTTCTAATTGACTTTGGTGTAAAATTCACTCCTTACTCTAATAGCTGGGATAGGTTGTTTTGCAGATCCATGCTGAAGAGAATATGAACATAGTGTTCTGTGTTCATACAGTGTGTTGATAACCTCAACTCTCCTTTTTAAAGAGATGCTGCTGCCGGTTTGGTAGTGATGCTTCCAAAAGTAGGCCTCTTATCTGGGCTAAGGAAAGCCTGCAAAGTGTTGATTAGCCACACCTTATCGTCCATCACCTCCCCTCTCTTGTCTCTGTTCAGTGTCTGCCTGCTGCATCTGGTGCTGCCCACAAAGCATAGGCCTCCTGGAAATAGATGCACTATCGCTCTTTGATAATCATAGTGATACTGCAAATGTTTGGTATCACTTAATAAAGACTGTTAATACATGACGATTCCATAACGATAACTACTAAAATGAATGAAGATAATCACACTGTGACTTGGTGTATAGTTGCATCCTGTACAAAGCATTCACTCCTTTGTCTGCTCAGGCCACTGCCAGCCTTTATGCTGTGCTTGATCTTGCTTATGGAGCACTATAGCAGACTAGGCGTGGCTGTATTTGGCAGTAAAGCACGAGAGGAGGCTCCCAAGAGGCCTCACTCATCCCTTTAATCCTGACTTCCTGTTTATTTCCTGTCTCTCCCTCAGAGCACCGATGTGTGGAGTCAGCCAAAATACGCAACAAATATCCCGACAGAGTACCGGTGAGTAAGGCGGAGGTGGTGTTTTGGCGGTGGGTTAGGGGTTAAGGTTACAGAATCAAATCAAGTTTATTTATATAGCCCAATATCACAAACTACACATTAGTCTCAGTGGGCTTTACAGCCTGTACAGGATACGACCCCCTCTGTCCTTAGACCCTTACAGCACAGCGAAAAACTCCCTAAAAGAAACCCCACAATTAAAGAGGAAACATGTTCTAAACCTCAGGGAGAGACTGAGGAGGATCCTCTCCCAGGACGCACAGACTGTAATAGATGACGTGTGTACAGAACAAACTACATATTAAAAATACAATATAGACAATCTATGTGACAATCAGAAGGTGATTGACAGAGAGTCAAGAGATAAGGAGGGAGTGACTGTGTGAGTGAAAGTAATGACCCCCCCATACAGTTATTGCATGGGTAACTTTAGCCCCGGGTTTGACTAGGAAGGAAGTGGAAGTGGCCACTTAAGTCCTGCTCTCCTTGTATGGTTTTGCAGCTAAAGGGCCAGACTTGAAATTTTACTAACCGTTTAAACCCACATATTTCCAATGTTCTTCTTGCAATTTCCCATCAAGTAGCTTCAACGCTAGGTCAAACTCAACAAGGTATGTCCACACCACAAGTTTGAAATTAGACATTTTAGATAAGGTAAGATAAAGTTTACTGATCCCACACAGGGAAATTGATGTGTCACGGCAGTATAAAAACAAGAACAGATGTATTTAACTATAGATATGTAGCTTTTAAAAACTGGAATAGTATATTGTGAGGATGTACTATACACAAATTGAAAAAACAAAAAATGAAAGGAACTTAATACTATATACAGCAACAGAGCTTGTTAAGTGTAATAACACAAAAAAAGTCACCAATAAATAATACAACAGAAATATATAAACGTTGCACCTGAGGGAATTATCAGGTCCCGTCCCGTTCGTTAGATGTTTTGTGTTGTTTGTACTTCCTGTTTTATTTAGTTAACTGTATGTTCCCTCTTGTGCCTGTTGTTTCTAGTTCCTGTCCCCAGCTGTCTCCACTCTGTTCGTTAGTGTCTCCACCTGTGTCTTGTTATCCCCTCCCACTTCCTGGTGTATATAGTCTGTGTGTTGTTTGTCCCTTGTTGCCAGTTCGTCTTCGTACTTTATGTCAAGAGTTCCAGCGTTATTCCCGTTTTCCAAGTTCCTGACTTGCCGGCTTCCTCGACCCTGTTTCCGTGTCCTGACTCCGTCTTCGCCTGATCCCTGCCTGTTGTTCCGCTACGCTGAGGACCTACCTGTGCATCGACCTTGTTTCTGTGACTCGACTCTGCCCTTGGATTTCCCCTGCATGTTTGTATGTCCTGTTGTTTGTCTACTTTACCCAGTAAAGTATATTACCATCATCATCGTTCTGTCTCTGAGTCGTGCTATTGAGTCCCTCTCTCCGTGTGCACTGGTCGTACCGTTACAGTACGAACTGGCCAATAACATGGACTCAGCCGACTCAGAGACCGTTCGTTCGGCGATCTGCGCACAGGGCGCTCGCCTCCAAGTTCTGGAGGATCAGCTGTCAGCTGTGTGTGCAGGAGTTCGATCCCTGACAGACAGTCAGATGGTTTTCCAGGGTACTACCAGTCGTCAGGTGGACCAGCTGACCCAACGGTTCCAACAGCTGGCGACACACCTCCAGGCATTACTTCCTTCGACTACCACCCCAAGAGAGCCTAACACTACGGATCAGCTAGCAGCAGCAGCCGCCTCAGTCGTCATCCCGAGTGCTACTCACCCAGTGATTCACCTTTCCCGGCCGGAACGCTTTTACGGAGATTCGGATAATTGCAGAGCGTTTCTAACGCAGTGTGGCCTGCATATTGAACTCCAAACCGCTTCTTTCCCTACAGAGCGGTCCAAAGTGGCATACGTAATCTCGTACCTATCCGGACGGGCTGAAGCGTGGGCCACGGCAGAATGGGCCAGAGAGGCACCCATTTGCCAGTCTTTGAGAACCTTCACAGAGACTTTAAGAAAGATTTTTGATCAGACAGCTCCGGGTCGAGAGGCGCCCCGCGAACTCACGAGTCTCAACCAAGGTAACCGCCAGACGTCTGATTACGCGGTTGAGTTTTGGACATTGGCAGCCGACAGCGGTTGGAATGAGCGAGCACTATTCGACGCCTTCAGAGGTGGATTGTCGGACCGCATCAAGGACCTAGTAGCGCCTCTGGAGTTACCCCCAGACTTGGATTCTCTCATCACAATGTCCATCAGAATCAACAACAGACTCCGTGAGAGAGACTGAGAACAGAGACTGTCAGCAGCCGTAGCTCGCAGAGACGACGGACGATTCGCTTACGGTCAAAGTATCGTCCAAGGTTCAGGGAGACAACAGGCAATGAGCCCATCCTATGGGACGGCAGAAACCGAACCAGGAGAGCGAATGCAGATGGGATGCACCAGGCAGAGAGACAACGCCGGATGAAGGAGGGTCGCTGCATCTATTGTGCTAATTTGGGACATTACGTGGCTGGATGTCCACTAAAAGACAAGGCTCACCAGAAAAGAGGGCACTGGTGAGCCAAACAACAAACAAGGGAAGACCCTCTCGCACTTTGACACCTGCCAGACTCATCTCCTCATGTAGATCCACTCTACATCCTGCACTGATCGACTCTGGGGCGGACGAGAGTTTTATGGATGAGGGAGTGGCGAGGAGAATGGGTTTGAGCTTACACCCACTACCTGAGGTGTTGGAAGCCAGGGCTCTGGATGACAGACTACTGTGTCGGGTCTCCCACATCACTCATCCGGTCCAGTTGGTCATGGCGGATGGACATTCAGAAGAGATGAGCTTTCATGTGTTTAACTCTCCTTCACACCCGCTAATTCTGGGGTTTCCATGGCCCGCATATAGACTGGACCAGCGGAGAGATACTGGGATTGCACCAGACGTGTCCCACCACGTGTTTTCCGACCAGGATGAAGTGTGATGTGGGGATTACCTCTTTAGATAGGGGGGCCAGGGAGAGCCCGGAGAGGGACTTTCTGGATTTGGCCAAGGTTCCGACATGTTACTTGGCACTAAAAGAGGTCTTCAATAAAACTCGGGCTACGGACCTGCCCCCTCATCGTGAGTACGATTGCCCGGTTGACCAAGGGCTACACCCCCCCCCCCCAAGGGTCATTTGTATTCCCTGTCCGCTCCTGAAAGGGAGACGATGAGGGAATACATCGAGGGAGCTTTGGAGGTTGGGATAATTCGTCCTTCTTCTTCACCCGCTGGTGCGGGGTTCCTTTTTTGTAGAGAAGAAGGATAAGACCCTGCGACCTTGCATTGATTATCGCGGCTTAAATAAGATCACGGTAAAGAATCGGTATTCCCTCCCACTCGTATCTTCGGCATTTGAACTGTTACAGGGGGCCAAGATATTCACCAAGCTTGACTTGCGCAACGCGTATCATTTGGTGAGGATAAGGGAGGGGGACGAATGGAAGACAGCATTCAATACCCCCAGTGGACACTACGAGTATCTGGTCATACCTTTTGGGTTAACTAACGCCCTAGCGGTTTTCTAGGCCCTTGTTAATGACGTCCTTCGGGACATGCTCAACCGTTTTGTTTTTGTGTACCTGGACGACATTCTCATTTTTTCACCAGATGAGAAGACTCATATTCGACACGTCAGCCAGGTACTACAGAGACTACTCGACAATCTGCTATTCATGAAAGCTTAGAAATGTGAGTTTCATGTCAAGACTGCAATGAAGAAGCCCAAGAAAGAGACAGGACAGTATCCAGATGGATGAGGCGAAAGTCGGTGTGGTCACTCAGTGGCCTGTCCCCACTAGTCGAAAGGTGGTCCAAAGGTTTTTGGGGTTCTCTAACTTCTACCGCAGGTTCATAAGGAACTACAGCACGATCGCTGCACCCCTACATGCCCTAACGTCCCCATCCGTCCATTTCTCTTGGAACAAGGGAGCTGAGAGGGCGTTTCAACGACTCAAGAGGAGTTTCGCCTCAGCTCCCATCCTGATCCTACCTGACCCTCGGCGACAGTTCTTGGTGGAGGTTGACGCTTCGGATATAGGACTGGGGGCGGTCCTTTCCCAACGTTCCGGTTTGGACAACGAACTGCACCCTTGTGCATTTTTGTCCAAGAAACTATCACCAGCAGAGAGGAACTACGATGTTGGCAATAGGGAGCTACTCGCCATCAAGGTGGAGGCAGCCGAGCATCCGTTCCTCGTCCTTACTGACCACAAGAACCTTCAATACATTCAGTCAGCTAAATGACTGAATTCCTGGCAGGCCCGTTGGGTCTTGTTTTTTACTCGGTTCAACTTTACCCTGACCTATCGGCCGGGGTCGAAGAACATTAAGGCTGATTCATTGTCCCGCCTTTTTGACCCCGACCCCAACCCCAGACCTCCGTCATTCGTACTGCCTCCTTCTTGGGTGATAGTAGCAGTAACCTGGGGAATTGAGGAGGAGGTAAGAAGGGCCATCAGGGATGTTCAAGTGCCTGAGGGGGTTCCCAATAACCATTTGTTTGTTCCTGAGCATTTGTGTCCGAAGGTGATCCACTGGGCTCACACTTCCCTTGTTTCCTGCCATCCTGGAGCTGCGAGAACGTTATTCGTCATCCGGCAACACTTCTGGTGGCCTTCCATGGAGAGGATGGTCAAGGCGTACATGGCTGCCTGTCCAGTATGCGCATGCAACAAGTCGTCTCACCAACCGCCGTCGGGCCTACTACGGCCATTACAAGTGCCACATCGTCCTTGGGCAGAGATTTCTATGGATTTCGTCACCGGACTGCCCATGTCGGAGGGCAAAACTAGCATCCTGACGGTGGTGGACAGGTTCAGCAAGATGGCACATTTCATTTCGCTACCTAAACTTCCTTCGGCTAAAGAGACAGCGGAGGTGGTTCTCTCGCAGATATTCCCGATACATGGGTTTCCGAAGGATATTGTGTCTGATTGAGGTCCCCAATTCATTTCTCGGTTCTGGAAGGAGTTTTGTGAGCTGTTGGGGGCCAAGGTCAGTCTGACTTCGGGTTATCACGCCCCAGTCGAACGGACAGTCGGAGAGGATGAATCAGGAGCTGGAGACGTGCCTATGGTGTCTTATCTCCCAGAACCCAACAACCTGGAATAAACACCTAATATGGGTAGAGTATGCCCACAACACCCTACCTGTCTCCTCTTACGGCTTGTCTCCCTTCCAGTGTGCATATGGGTACCAACCTCCGCTGTTTCCGGACCAGGAGGCGGAATCCAGTGTGCCCTCAGCCCAAGCTATAGTTCGCCGTTGTCACCGGATGTGGAGTCGGGCCAGGCAGACGCTCCTCTGCAGCTCCGCCAACCACAAGAGGACGGCCGATAGGAGGCGAGTCCCCGCACCTACGTAGGTTCCGGAACAAAAGGTGTGGTTGTCCACCAAGGACCTTCCTCTGCGGGTGGAGTCGCGGAAATTGGCTCCACGTTTTGTAGGCCCATTTCCGGTGTCCAGGGTCATCAACCTCGTGGCAGTGAGACTGCAGCTGCCACGGTCCATGAAGGTGCACCCCACTTTCCACGTTTCCCGAGTGAAGCCCGTGAGAGAGAGCCAGTTGGTTCCCGCAACCAAACCCCCACCTCCCCCCCGGTTCTTCGAGGGAGGGGAGATCTACACTGTCAAGCGGCTTCTCGCGGTCAGAAAGAGGGGCAGGGGACATCAGTATCTGGTGGATTGGAAGGGGTATGGTCCAGAGGAAAGACAGTGGGTGGCGACTAAGAATACTGTGGACCATACCCTAATCAGGGATTTTCATCGCCAGCACCCTGAGCTACCTGGGACGTCAGGTGCCGTCCCTAGAGGGGGGGGTACTATCAGGTCCCGTCCCGTTCGTTAGATGTTTTGTGTTGTTTGTACTTCCTGTTTTATTTTGTTAACTTTTGTGTCTGTTTCTAATTCCTGTCCCCAGCTGTCTCCACTCTGTTCGTTAGTGTCTCCACCTGTGTCTTGTTACCCCTCCCACTTCCTGGTGTATATAGTCTGTGTGTTGTTTGTCCCTTGTTGCCAGTTTGTCTTCGTACTTTATGTCAAGAGTTCCAGCGTTATTCCCGTTTTCCAAGTTCCTGACTTCCCGGCTTCCTCAACGCTGTTTCCGTGTCCTGACTCCGTCTTCGCCTGATCCCTGCCTGTTGTTCCGCTACGCTGAGGACCTACCTGTGCATCGACCTTGTTTCTGTGACTCGACTCTACTCGACTCGATTTCCCTCCATGTTTGTATGTCCTGCTGTTTGTCTACTTTACCCAGTAAAGTATATTACCATCATCATCGTTCTGTCTCTGAGTCATGCTATTGAGTCCCTCTCTCCGTGTGTACTGGTCGTACCGTTACAGGAATGTGTTGTGTCTGGTGTTGGCAGTATAAAATACAGTTACAAATATATAAATGCTGAATTTATGGATCCACCAAAAACAGTAAGAGCGTGTTAGCTAGCAACAATGTTTTTCATCAGCAACTACAATTTAATGTGCATAATAAAACACTCAATATATAAAAAATATTTCTTTAATTGTAGCTCTAACCCTGGTCCAAATGCTGTTGCGCAGATTTTTTCATGCTGTCAAAAATACAGTTCTGCGGTGAAACATTAAACAGTTTACAATTGGGGGAATACAGATAATATGTTGTAAACAGAAATCAGAACTAACTATCAAATATCAGCATCTTTAGTTTGAAGTCCAAAGAAATAGACTTTGAAAACTCATTGTCCCTTGCTATTGTTGATATGTGACTGATGTTACACTATGTAGACTTGAATTGAATTGAAAGCCTGTGAGGTAAGCTTTGCCACGCTGGCAGGATGGGAATATCCCAGCACCTCAGATCAGAGTGAGAAAGAGGGACTTTGTGGATAACATAATTAGGTGTTTAACTTCCTGGTCATAGGAAACACATACCCAGAGCCTTTTGTGTGGATGATAATGCTTGTTAAACTCAATCCCTTTAATTAATTCTGTGTACTGAGAATGCACAGCATGCCATGTGACACAGTGTTCGAAGCCTCTTTTCTCTTCATCTATGTGCTCCAGGTGATAGTGGAGAAGGTGTCTGGCTCTCAGATAGTGGACATTGATAAGAGGAAGTACCTGGTGCCCTCTGACATCACAGTGGCCCAGTTCATGTGGATCATCAGGAAACGTATCCAGCTGCCTTCAGAGAAAGCCATCTTCCTCTTTGTTGACAAAACTGTCCCCCAATCCAGGTGAGAGCCACGCTACATCCTGCAGCTGTACAGGTGGGAGGAAGTCAGATTTGTTTCCTGTTTTGTGTCATCTATCTGTATCTTCTGTGGCATGAAGCACTGAATCTAATTTATCCCCCAAAAGTACCTCTGTGCAGCTTTGTGCTGATGGTCTTATTTGTTTGGGGCAAATATAGTCACTTCTTGACTGTGGCTCAGGAGGTGGAGGTCGTCCACCAGTCAGAGGGTCGGTGGTTCGGTCTCCAGCCTCTGCAATCAGCATGTCGAAGTGTCCTTGGGCAAGATACTGAACCCTAAATTTCTCCCGATGGCCAATGGTGTGTGAGTGTGTATGTGTGTGAGTGTGTGTGGATGGTTATCACTGATGAGCATGTGGCACCTTGTACAGTAGCCTATGACTCTGTATGAATGTGTGTGAATGCCGATGTGTTGTAAAACGCTTTGAGTAATCGCACAGATTGGGAAAGCGCTTTATAAATGCAGAACATTTATCTTAGAATCAATGTTGAAATGATTTATTGATACGCAACTGTTCGTAGCAGCAAAATGTGTGCATAAATCTGTAAACACCTTGGGCTTTATGTAAACAAGTCTTCAGCACATTTTGCTTTATAGTAAACCACCTTCATTAACAACTATTGATTATAGATTGGACACTCTTCTGTTGTGCATTCAACTTTGAGTGATGACAGAGTTCTTCTTGAATGAATTGATCAAACTCTGTAAATGCACCTACCTACCAATACATATATATCTAGTGCTCGTTTTGTCTTGTGTAGTGATTTGATCAACATTGTAATTACAAAAAAGGTATGTTTCATTCGTTATTCAGCTATAATAGTGCTTGTTGATGTGAGTTTTAACTTTCGTCATCACCGCCATTACAGACACAAACAGACATCTGTCAAGATATTAGTTCCTTACAATACAACTGAGATAATAATAATAATAATACCGTAATTTCCGGACTATTCAGCGCATCTGAATGTAAGCCGCACCCACTGAATTTTTAAAAAATATGTATTTTGTACATAAATAAGCCGCACATGTCTATAAGCCGCAGGTGCCTACCGGTACATTGAAACAAATGAACTTTACACAGGCTTTAACGAAACACGGCTTGGAACAAAAATAAATAGGCTTTTATACGCCTTCAACTTGAAAGCTGCATCATATGCCTTTCTCCGTGTCTTTGCCATGGTGAGGGTGACAAAATGACTACCGTAATCAGAATCGTGACCATTCATAATGTCCGCTGTTTAAAATGTCCGCTGTTTAAAATGTCCGCTGTTCATAATGTCCGCTGCTGAAGACATTCCAAGAACTAATAATGCAATTGAAGGTTGGCATAATGTTTTTAGAGGTTCATTTGGTACACTGAATGAAACACCGAGAAATTTCGTAAAAAAGTTAATTACCGTAATGAATGGGAAGTTTGAGCGCGCTCGATTTACGTCACATTATGCGACGGTGCTCAGTTTTTTGGCGACATGAAGCTTGTGAAAGCGGGAAAAATCCATAAATTAGCCGCGTCATTGTATAAACCGCGAGGTTCAAAGTGTGGGAAAAAAGTAGCGGCTTATAGTCCGGAAATTACGGTAATAACTTGATTTATTTAGCACCTTTAAAAACAGAGTTCACAAAGTGCTTTGACAGACGATACACTTTGTAAACTCTGTTTTTATAATAAAACAGGGCCAAACAAAAGAGAGACAAAATGAAGGTAAGATCTACACATGAAGGCAGATCACAAGACATAGTGGAGAAAAGACAAATGATGATGAAACAGTACAATAGATAAATACAATAAAAAAACATGTACAATAAAAATAAATACAAAGAAAAAGCAGTAAAGGCAACAAAAAACAATGTTTATAAAAGTGGGTTTTAAGAAGTGATTTAAAACAGTTTTCTGCTTTCTGATTCTGCAAGCCTTTTCTCTTCAGACAGGTTGTTCCAAAGCCGAGCTGCCCTGATGGCAAAAGCACAGTCACCTTTAGATTTAAGCCTCGACGTTGTAAAAGCCAGAAGGGCCTTACCTGAGGATCTAGAGCTGGCTCATAGTGAGTCAAACCTTCAGCTATGTAGCTGGGGGTCAGACCCAGACAGGCTTGAGAAGCGATCAGCATATTTTACAATCAATTCTAAAAGGAACAGGGACAGAAAGCAGGATTGGGGTGATGTCGTCTGTTAAAACCAGTAAAACAAAGGTTGCCGAGATACTTGGATTAAGTTGTTGAGATTAGCAGCAGATGGGTGTGATATTCAGCCTGCTGCAGAGGGTCTATGGTAAGAAATGATGGTGGGTATAAAGGTAGTTATACTATTTAAAGGGGCAGTAGAGGATGGAGGTGGTGACTAGAGGAAGAGGGGGGATATGCACCCGGGGGTGCGTGGGGGTGAGACAGTCAGTTACATGGGATGTCTCTTTTAAACAGAGAGGGACGATCCCAGAACAAGTTCCAATTGTCCATGTTGTGAGTCCTGCTGGCGGACTGGAACCAGGTGTGAAGGCTGAGGAGTCTATTAAAACTGCCAGCTCCGGGAGTGGGGATTGGGCCAGATATAAAAACAGACATCCCACAGTTTACAACTACCAAAAGCGTGCGTGCGTGCGTGCGTGCGTGTGTGTGTGTGTGTGTCTCTGAGTCTGAGTCTCAGTCTTGATTATTACTGACGATCTGAGGGAGTGCAGTGCAAGTGATTTGGATATTTGGATTCTGTAGAAAACTGTGGAAAACCTGTACGCCTGGCCAGACTTGCATGCGCAACAGACATGCATCATAATCCACATCCGCGAACGGCCACCACGGGACGGAAAAAAAAGCACAATATCTGAAGTATTTAGTTAACAGTTGTCGATTTCAGTTGGACTTTAAGCATTGTCTCTTGAAGGCCAAGCAGTGTTTATATCATATGGCACACTGGATGTTTGTCACCCAACCACATCAGATCTAGACGGATTGATGTACATTCATTACCAGTTTATTAGGTACACCTAGCTAAAACTAATGCAGTTTAAGGTTCTGCTTTTGTATTGTTTCTAATATTTTTCTACCCCATTTATGTCACTGAGGATAAACAACATATTGGAAACACTTCTCAGTATGACAGAATACAGTTCAACAGTACGACAAACTACATCCTCCAATTCTCTAAAACAGTGTTAACCAAAACAGAACACAATCATGCCCTATGTGGAAATGGAAATGGAGGATTTTTAATCCTCTTTTAATGGTCACACATGTACACAGCACAGCACACACATGACATTTAAACTCTGCATTTAACCCATCCTAGTATCAGGAGCAGCGCCCGGGGAGCAGTGTGGGGGTCAGGTGCCTTGCTCCTCTCCAGGTACCAGGACTGAGTT
>CALSBV010011643.1:0-22166 GCA_943590825.1 Bovichtus diacanthus
ACACACACACACACACACACACACACACACACACACACACACACACAAAGTAGGGCAAGACATAATGATGCACAATATTTCAAACGTAAGCTTTTTCATGCGTTACACAAGTAACGCAACGACACACTTGGCAAAGTTATTTATGGTAAATTTTTGATACTAGAAAATACACATTTTATGGTGAAAATTAAACTTCACCAAAATGCTACAATGAACAAACAAGTAACTAACTTGTTCTAGTTTTTTTTGACAGGCTCAGATGATCATCAGTGTCAAGAAATTATTTGATTGACATTAATGGTTGGTCTTTTGCCCTGAATACTGTTTAAAGGCCAGTTGTGGAGAGAAATATATTTAACACTACCGTAAAAAAAGAAGGAAAGAAAAAACAATGCACATTGTAGGCATGTCAGATATCATTTACTTTCCTGTCCAGCTTTGTTGTCACAGATATTTGTGTTCAGTTGAAATGAAAAAGAAACACTAGAATCATTAACTACATTATGGATGTACTTGTAAGACTCATCGTTTCATGTATAAAAACTTGCCACAGCGCTACGCTCGGCTATGAGACCAACTATAAGCATGTAAAAGAATGCAGCTGATGCTCTTGAGACGGTGAATGATGGCGGGTGACTTTACTCTGCTGGTAGGGAGGCAGCCAGTGTGAAGTGTGTCCAGCTCAGGGCCGGGGACCAGCAGCAGTGCTTCCCAGCCTGCCTACTGTATGTGGCTCTTATGTATTTGAACACATTATGTCGGATGTGAGCACCAACAAGGATTCAGACCCATGATGCCAACAGCAAGCCATGAACCTCCTGACCTGCTGAAGAAATTAACACTTTACTTGAAGAATTGTGATTTGTGTATGTTCTCATCACAGGGCAACTATCTGAAAGTTATAACAACCTAAAAGGAAAACCCACTTAGTTCCTCTTCTTATATTTTGAACTTCCTCATCCTTCATTGTCTAGGTCTACATCAGTTAGAGATTTCACGACACTCTTGGACAACCTTTAGACATTTTGACTTGTCAAACACAACTGTAACTAATAATAATAATAATGGCAGCATTTAGGTGTCAGGTTCTAGTTTACTTTAATCAGTGGCATGGATTTAGACACACCTAAAGGAACATTTAGATCAAAGTCAGACTCAATGCTCTTTCTGCTGATGTGATTTTATTGTTTAAATTCTCCTCAGAAATCAACCCAAAACTTAAAGCCATTCAAAGTTGCTCGAAGAGATGAATCCTCAGTCCAAGCTTTTTTCAGACATGGCAGACAAAAGCTCTGATAAAGCCACTGTACACGACCTGCTCAGCTCCAAACAGCAGACAGACAGTTAGCGTCCGGCTGGTGAACATAGTGGAGCTTTCAGATGTTTAAGAAGGACAACAGCTGCGAGTCATCACACACATGATGGTGCATGATGATCTTTTCATGACATGTATTACTTCCTTATGTTCCTGGAATGGAGTGTCCCTGCCCATTATATATATATATATATATATATATATATATATGTACATGTTAATGATTAAAATACACAGGGCTCTCAGTGGAAATGTTGGTTAATAAGATAAATGAGAGTATGTTTAGTGTGCAGAGTGCTTTTACACTTGTTAATGATTAAATATACATATTTAATGAACCCTGTGTTCATAAAGATCATGGTTAAAATATACAGCAGTGTAATTTATGTTCTAAGTACTTCAAGTAAAGTGTTACTCAGGTCTTTGGCTGCACGAGTGTCAGAGTTATAGAATCAGAAGCACTAGTGAGCTTTCTTCTCTTCACTCAGATGAGTCTGACATTTTGGCTGCATCTGTCGTTTTTTGGTGCTGAATCAAACTAAGTCATCTGGTGAATTTCCACCCTTTACTTGACCCATGAACGTATTCATATTTGTGCACCATAAGCTGATTCAGGCTTTTAAACATGGTATGTAGATGTGTAATATATTGAAGGAATGCTATAATATTCAGTATTGTTTGATTTCATCAGTGTTGTATGTTGTTAAATATAACTTAAAGACATAAAGGAATTTTAGATATTTGACCAAGGTAAGGTAGCTGGAAGACCTGACCAATAAAAATGAATAATAAACAAATCGTAAGGTGTTTCTGTCTTATTAAAAAGGAATTTCATTTATACTTCACTACACTTTCACTTCATTATTGTTCAAAATGAAAGGTGCTCTCTGGAGACTTTAACCATGCCTCTCTCTCTGCCACTCTGCCCACATTCACCCAGTATGTCACCTGCTCCACCAGAGACAATAAAACACTGGATTTACTGTATGCCAACACCAAGGAGGCATACAGCTCATCACCTCTACCTCCCCTGGGAAGATCCGACCACAACCTTGTACAGCTACTGCCTGTGTACAAACCTCTTGTGTACAGGCAGCCGGTGACCACACGCACTGTAAAGAGATGGTCTGAGGAGTCTGAAGAGGCCCTAAAAGACTGTTTCGAGACTACTGCGTGGGATGTGCTCGTAGACCCTCATGGGGAGGACATTAACAGCCTCACAGACTGTATTACGGACTATATAAACTTCTGTGTGGAGAACGTCGTACCCACCAGGACTGTACGATGTTTTGCCAACAACAAACCCTGGATTAATCCTGACATAAAGGCCCTGCTCAAAGACAAAAAGAGGGCTTTTAGGTCAGGCAATAAGGACGAGTTGAGGATTGTACAGAGGGAGCTGAGGTGGAAGATCAGGGAGGGTAAGAACAGTTACAGGAAAAAGATGGAGGAGCAGCTGCAGCAGAGGGATGTCAGCGGAGTCTGGAGAGGCCTAAAAATCCATCTCTGGGTTCAAGGAACCAGACTCCCAGCAGCCCAAGGGGGACATAAAGTGGGTGAATGACTTGAACATTTTCTTCAACAGATTTGATCAGTCAGGCACCCCTCCCCCGGCCCATTCCCACCTGCTGCAACCCCTGCTGTCTGTATCACCAGGATACGACCCTGTTACCTCCCCCATCGCAACCTCCACCCACCCTCCTACCTCAACCCTTAGCCACCAGTCACCCTACACACCCACCCTGTCTCCTGCTACACCCCCCACCCCCCCACCTGCTACCTGCACTTTGTCCTTCACAACGAACCAAGTGAGGAGGGAACTCAAGAGGAGTAAGGTGAGAAAGGCTGCGGGTCCAGATGGCATTAGCTCAAGGCTCCTCAAATCCTGCGCAGACCAGCTGTGCGGGATAGTGGAGCTACTCTTCAACCTGAGCCTGAAACAAGGGAGGGTACCACAGCTGTGGAAAACATCTTGTGTGGTACCTGTGCCAAAGACCCCTCGTCCCAAGGACTTCAACAGCTACAGGCCGGTGGCGCTGACATCGCAGCTGATGAAGACCCTGGAGAGGTTGGTCCTTGGATATCTTCGGCCCCTTGTGAGACCATCAATGGACCCGCTACAGTTTGCCTATCAGCCTGGCACTGGGGTGGATGATGCTGTCATCTACCTCATACAGAGATCTCTCTCTCCTGGAGAGCACTGTGAGAATCATGTTCTTTGATTTCTCCAGTGCCTTTAACACCATCCAGCCCCTGCTTCTGGGAGACAAGCTACAGAGCTCGGGGGTGGACCACAACCTGGATCCTGGACTACCTCACCAATCGGCCACAGTACGTGAGGACCCGGGAGTGTCAGTCAGACACAATTGTCAGCAGCACGGGGGCCCCCCAGGGAACGGTTCTGGCGCCGTTTCTCTTTACCCTCTACACCGCAGACTTCACCCACAATACGGCAAAATGTCACCTGCATAAGTTCTCTGACGACTCTGCTATTGTTGGCCTCATCTCTGATGGGGACGACAAGGAGTACAGGGAACTTACTCAGGATTTTGCTCTCTGGTGCCAGAAGAACCACCTCCAGCTCAACTCAGGGAAGACCAAGGAGCTGGTGGTGGACTTCAGAAGGCGCAAACACTCTCCACCCTCACCAGTGAACATCCAGGGAACGGACATTGAGATTGTAAAATCTTGCAAGTATCTGGGTGTTCACCTGAACAATAAACTGGACTGGTCAGACAACTCAACGGCTCTGTACAAGAAAGGACAGAGCCGACTCTATCTGCTGAGGAGACCGAGGTCGTTTGGAGTGCAGGAGGCACTCCTGAGGACCTTCTTTGACTCTGTGGTGGCTTCAGCCATCTTTTATGGAGTGGTCTGCTGGGGCAGCGGCATCTCTGCTGCTGACAGGAAGAGACTTAACAAACTGGTAAAGAAGGCCAGCTCTGTCCTGGGGAGCCCTCTGGACACTGTGGAGGTGGTGGGAGACAGGAGAATGATGGCCAAGCTGTCATCCCTGTTGGACAACATGTCCACCCCTCCAGGACACTCTCTCCGTACTGAACAGCTCCATCAGTGACAGGCTGCTTCACCCGCGGTGTCACACAGAGAGATACCGCAGGTCCTTCCTTCCTGCAGCAGTCAGACTATACAATCACCACAGCCCCTGGTAGACCACCACACACTCAATGTAACACCACTGTTCCTCTGCTCATGTGCAATACACCCCGTACTATTTATTACTATTCTTACTGTTTTTACTTACTTACCTTACTGTACAATACAATCATGTGCAGTACGAATGTGCAATATATCTCTTTTTAGTATGTATTATTGTTATCACTGGCTGCTTGAATATTATTCTCACTGTTCACTTTCTGTATTACTTACCACTTACTTACTTACTTGTTGTTGTGTTTTTTGTACTTATATCTTGTACTTAACCTTTATCTGCACTGTCCTGTTTGCTGCTGTAGCGCTGTAAATTTCCCCGCTGTGGGGCGAATAAAGGTTTTTCTGATTCTGATTCTGCTCTGGGCAGTGTTCGACCACTAGTAGTGCTATAGAACAATATTTTATTAGCACGTCCTCCTTTTTTGTGTCGCGCACGACAAAACACAAGAAGCAAGTCACGTCCATTTTATTTATATAGCCCAATATCACACATTTGCTTCAGGGGGTTTTACAGTCGGTACAAGATACAACACCCTCTGTGTCCTTTTTGACCTTCACTTCCAATAAGGAAAAGCCAGCAAATGAAAACTAAACTTATGTATACAAAGATACTCCACAGGCCAGCTACAAAGTCACCGTAAACGCAAATCCTTTAGATGTGATTGAATCACTCACAAGCTAAAATCCAAAAACACACACCTCCTACTGTGACTGCTGTGCAAGGTACCCACACGCTAACATCAAGCAGGCTTCTATATGATGGTGGGGTTAGGTGAGCTAGTCACTCCAAATGACATTTCATTGGGTAGCTTAATGTAAGCCCCGCGTCCAAGACGAGTTATCAAAAATGTTGTTTTACAGGAAGAGCAGAGGGTTTCTGATATAAAAGTACTCAAAAACAAAACATTTGTGACACATTTAGCATGTTCCAAAAGATAAAAGAACACAAAGACAGAGATTAGAACTTGGAAAATTTATTTTTCATTTCACAGTGTCGTAAAGTGATTTTCAATGTTAGATAAACATTTCTTTATGTTTTCTTAATATTAAAATGTCATTTGGTAGAGTCATTTCTGAATAAAACTAAAGCTAAAGAAATAACACAACTGATGTTTAGTCCCAACACTGATCAGGTGTTCGGTCTCCCCCAGAGTGACATAACTGTAGCACAGAGGTATGATTTTGTCTTTATGAGTGAGTTAGTGTCCCAGAGGACTGGAATCTATTCTAACATGCACTGAGAACACCCTGGTCAGGTTTACAGGCCATCACAAGCTGAATACAGACACATGTACATGTTTGTCTTCAGTCCTCCGCACCACAATGGGAGAGCATTTCAACTCGGACTGGAAGTCGAACCCAGAACTTTTTCCACTTGCAGACAGGTACGTCCAGCTGTGTTTTCAGAACATGAGCACCAGCCAGCTGCAGTCACCACATGTTACACACATTGGGAAAATAAAACAGTCATCTGAGGACACTGAGCAGCGGTCATCGACCTCTATGAACAGCATGACAGAGCAGGGCGTCCTGCTGTTGCAAGCACTGATATCCTGGACTATGGAGAGTCAAATATAGTCAAACAATAGTTTATTTATCCAAAGCTCAAACCTCGCTGACCCAACAGCAAGTTGGACCTTGACGAGGACATTTCAGCTGCAGAGTGGAGTTTCAGGAGAGTGGGCATTCAGTGGAAGAGCAGGAGATCTCTGTCGCTGCGTGGCCACAGAGGGAAAGCCTGGCTGTGGAGCCGCTGCCAGGCCTGCTGATACAAATGGGATGCCTGCTTGTATTCCCAGTAGGTCTGCAGCCCTGCTCTCCTGAACACATGCACATAAGAAAGATGGAGTGCAGTTCATTCTCACCCTTTGGTTCTTGTGTTTATATGATGTAAACTAATCTCCCTGCTGTAATTAATTACAACAAAACGTATGTGTATTATATACAAGGTTAATAGGTTTTATTTCCCATGTGTATTTGTTAGCGGCACACAATATATATCAGGCTGATATTGGGAAACTTACATTATTATTTATTATTCCGATAATGAAATTATAAGAGAATACAAAGCCAAATTGCATTTCATTGACTTAACAGCAACAACATCTACACACACACTGTCCGATACAGTAGGTGGCGACATGCACCTTTAAAGCTGGTTTGCAATCAGCCAATAAACACAGAGAAGAAGAAGTAGAAGAAGGTGCAACGCTGACTAGAGAGCTGCCAGCGTAGATACTTTTCACAGTTTCAGAGGAAGACAACACGATTGCAATTTGCAATACGAGTTTTTTTGATGTACTTTATCAGAAAAAAATTAATTAATATTTGAAGACTTTGTTTTAGTTGTCTTACCAATACTGATGTCAGCAATGGAATAATAAATCATCTATCTTGGCCCACTACGTGTTAGCCTTTCATAAACTCAGGTGTGCATTCACTACAGGTTATTAACTTCTTTTTAAAATACAAAAGTGTGTAATTATTGGTTATCTTATCAATTAAAAATTATCCATATCGTGCATCCCAAGAATTCGTTTTGGAATACCCTTCCACTCTTGAAGATTAAATTCCATCAGAGCTCCCTGAAGGGATCCAAACGTCCCTCACACAGAGCAGGAGACTGACATCCTGTCTGCTCATATGAAATGTTATCTTTCTCCCTATTGTTGTTTTAAAAACAATTATAATAATTTTTTACATTTGTATTATTGCTATTGTATCGTAATACGTACAGGTATTGTTACCAGATGATAAACCAACAAACTGACACTAACAAACTGTCTACACTATATGTATTCAGAGTTTTTCTTCGGCTCATAACTTGTACAGTGTTTTGTATTTGGAAATTCAACCTGGAAAGAAAAAAAAATCTTATTAATGGAAATTCCCCTCAAAAATGTAAATGACACTGGTATCCTGTGATAAAGTCAGCAGGTTCCTCTCAGTCACAAAATTAGTCTATTTCAAATAGACCTTTCACATGGAGGACATTTTGACATGCACAGGTGTAAATAACAACATTAATGATGGCTGAATGTACAGGAGCTGCTTCATTTTCAGGATGCTAGTATGGTTCATGTTGTCACACTGACTCTTGAGATGGCAAGTTAAAACATCTGCTTAAAAGCCAACATGTGCCAACCCACAATCAGGTGACTTGTGCAGGTAAAGTGGTCGCCTGCTTTATTTAATGATTTACATATGCAGACAATGGACCGTCCCTGACCTCAGTTGTCTCTCCTCACCAGACACACCATTGTCGATGGAGAAAAGGTTCTCACTGTATGGCGGGGCTGGGTGTGTATGAGTGTGTGTCCCTCCAAGTGTAGGCCAGGCTGGACTGGGATCAGGTTATCTGCTAAAATGCTGATAAACAGAGAGACCACTGTTCTTCCTTTGGATAGGATTCTCAGCCATCAGCGCACGCACGCACGCACGCACACACACACACACACACACACACACACAGCATGTGAGCAGGGACAACCCTAGTTGCACACATGGAGACTAAGAGGTGAAATATGAGCACTAAATACATACAAAGACACAGACAGGGAGAACACAGCACATATACAGACACATTTTTGTGTAATCTCAAGCGAGCGACACCTTTTGGGATGAAATACCTGGGACAATATGAGAACAACTACATCATTAATCATGTAAACGAAAGCACAAGAAGGTCACACACAGTAACAGCAGGACTGACACACTGGTCTCAGTGTACATTATGAAATTAGTCTTTATAATGCTGTTACTTGAGATAAATGTGACCCATAAACATTTACTTATTGCTGTTGGTAGTTTGCCTCACTGTGGATTGGACATGCTGAAGCAGCAGATGAGATGAGTTACCCAAAAGGACAAATTGATGAAAGCCAGACCATTGTTTGGAGATCCTCATTACTGTTTTGGGTTGTTCAGATTTTTCAGTTTGAGTTTAAAACCACAATGAGATTATGAAAGAGCCTATTGTTTGTTACCTGAGGGAGTCGGGAAGTGCTGAGAGGTCAGTGGCTGCTACCAGAGACAGGAAGGAATGGAAAAGCTCCAGCTTACACAGAAGAGACCTAAAGACACAAACATGCAGAAATATCACAGAATGTTGGTGTAAATGAAAAGTCTATAGTGGTAATATTAAGTAAAATATGATTTTCATTTCTATTATAATAATCTATGAGTGTGGGTGTTAGCTCTACCTGGCTTTAGCTGTGCAGAAGTCTTTCTTGGCGACTCCATGTTTGTAGCCGTTGGCAGTGACATCTAGTGGCTGCTCAGTCACATTACACCAGCTGATGGCTAAAACACAGGGGTTCATCCCATTACCTCATTTTGCCTCCTCACTTGTGTCTCTTCCTCACGTCTTAGCTCCGCCCTCGTAGGATGAGTGATGAACAGAGGAATCCTCAGTTATGAAATGGGATATCCTCGTTCACTCGAGCGTCACTTTTAAACGCCGTCCTTTACTTACGGCGTGTGCACATCACCCATGTCTGGGCTTAACTCAAAAGAAATCCTTATTTATTTTTATTCATGGGATTCAATATATTATTTCCGGTCTTCATGCATGAAATGCACTTTTTAATAATAATAAAAATATATATATAATAATCGGTGGGTTAATGAATCTGTCATTATGTTCTTGGTTTTGTTAAGATGCACTTGTATTGGATGTTGTATGTCTTTGAAATTGTCGCTACACTCTTGTCTTATCATTTGAACCACAGAATGACAAATGTGACCAGAAGATTCATGAGGCATATGTACTGTGTATCCTTTACCATTGAACTGTTTGACATACAGTGTCCTATAGATCCTAACATGTAACACAAACCACCATTAAGGACTGTGAATTATAATCAGTCAAACCAGAACAGCTGCAGTACACAGACGTCTGTGGAGCTGAGCAAAGTTGTACGCATGACACAATAATAAAAACATTTATTCACCCGGACCCTGAAACTGAAGCAGCTAAATGGAATTCATGTACTAATGTTTTGTGCATTCTGGCTCTCTGTCACACTGTCATGGCTTACTGGGACACTTGGTAAATGGACTGCATCCAATCTTTGCGATCACTCAAAGCGCTTTACAACACATGTCAGCATTCACACATTCACACAACCAGCTTTGTGATACAAGTTCTGCAGCATCACTGATGTTAGGCTCAGTGAAGGACCCAAAGAGAGCCGGACTACGTTGAGTTTGCTTCGTGGTACTGACCCCTGGACATGGGGGTCAGCATTGAAACATTGTTATAACAATAAATACAAACAATATAGACAGCCTGAGCAACTGTCATACTCAGTGTATCAGTTTAAAAAACTACAACAATAAAAACCACACAGTGACCAAGGGTGCCATTTACCAAAGCCTTAAAAATAGACTTAAATGTATTAACTATAATTATCAGCTCCGGTCATTTCAATTCATGTCCTTCAGCACAGAGTGTATGTAAAAGCTGTTTATTTTTGTTTACCGATCTCTGGAAACCATCTTCAAAACATTGTGAGAATGCATGCCATGCTGGTTTGGATTATCTCTACCTACCCAGGGGATCAATGGGAAAGATTCCCAGGTTTATGACTTGCAAGCATTCACGTCCCTGGACAGTTGGAGGATTTCAGAGAGTGTGAGGATCCTACCTGCTCCACAGGGGGAGATACGGCCCTGTCTGGCCTGGTGTCGGAGCTTGGTCTGGGCCTGGCTGAAGGGGAACTCCAGGCTGGACTGGAGCAGAACAGGTGGACAAACAGAGAAACCAGCAGGAAGGGCCGATACATGGGAGCACCTGAGGAGTACAGGAGGTCGACATTACACTGCAGGAACACTAAATGTAACAGCAACTGATGATGTGTAATCTGTAATCTCACACATTGAGAAGTATTCGGTTGTAGTTCTCACATACCCCATGATTAACATCTGTTGGCCGGTCACTCTCATTACCATTTGATGGAATACAGGCACTCCTGCACTAGAACATGCCTTGCCTTGTTCTCAGCAGTGCACAGTTGAACATTTGCAGCACAAAACCTGATGCAAGGCCCACACAAACGCCTCACAGAGGACGACTGACGAGTCACAATAGGAGAAGCACAGGTACAGGTACTACCAACACTAATGATGGCTCTGTTCCATTACCGGCTGACCCACATGCATAAGACAATAAAGCTGAGACCCGTACACCTAAATAGAATGCAGCTTTCATCATGTTTTGCTGTTTGCTGTGAAAAAGGTCACACTGAAACAAGGAAGAGAGCCATGTGCTGGTGAGGTGAACAAAAAAAAAGGTCTGATAAAAACACCGTAGGATTGTTTTATTTAGAGCCGCACATCTGGTATTCAAAGCTGCACTAATAGATTGTTTCATAGGAATAATGGGTCAAATGATTGTATGAGTCATTTAGCTCATTGTTTTATGTTTAGAAAATTTGGTTCTCATCAACCTTATTTCCAGCTGTAAAAGGTAAACAGTAAACTCCCTATCCAACACCAACCAGTAAACAGAGTTAGTGACATTAACAGCCAGAGGATAGGAGGAGTCGGAGGAGTCGGTGGAGACCAAAATAAAGATTAAAAGGAGAGTGAATATTACCACAATATCATGAGGAGGTCAGAAACACGACTCGGAATGAATATTAATGTTGCTCCAGGTCGGCTGGATTAGCAACTGTTTGCCAACAACGTTGACCATAAAAACTAACTAATATAACTAACTAAATACATAAAGTATTTATATGCCAAAATTTGAGCTTGATTAGTTGTCAACTGTTTCATTAATTGCCAACTATTTTGATAATCAATTAATCGGTTAATCATTATTCTCGGATTCCCACTTCTTAAATGTGAATATTTTCACAATTTTCTGACCAAACCAGTAATTGATCAATCAAAAACATTGTTGACGGATTAATCGACAATGAAAATTATCGTTAGTTGCAGCCCTACTCAAAATGTTGTGTACTGCCAACGAGTGATCAAAAAGAAAATCAATCAATGCAGCTTCAAAAATGGCACGCTGAGAAAATATCTTTATGGAGGTTCATAACTTGTAGCTATACTTAATTTACAATATTTTTTTATTAATTGGCTTATTGTCGCAGGCATTCCTTACCTTGTAACCAAAGCTCTCTGCATAACTTCTTGGCTGTATGGACACTTCCCCACCACCACGGTGCTGAAGTATAGCGCCTCCTGTAGGTAGTGGGACAGCAGTGCGCCCTGGAAACCCAGCACGCCCCAGCGGGCCAGCTTGTCACTGCAGGAGAGGGACAGAGTCGGCTCTCCTCGGCCTGGCTTCACCCGGAGCACCCCTGTCCTGTGGTACCCCACCCCAGGCTGCAGAGGGTCGGCTAGGCCACCCGAGATACACTTGGCCCCCGTTCTGTGAATGTCTGGGACCTTAGGACGCAGTCCTGCACTGTCAGAGGGGCCTCTGCTTTTTATATCCAGCTGTGTTGAATCTTGTGAGACAGTTTCCACGGCTGACTCTTCACTTTTACATGAATTTGAAAGGAAGGACTGTTTAGTGTCTCCTCTGTCCTCTAGATTTGTCTCCACTGTCTCCTGTTCCTCCAAGCGGGGCTGTTTAATGTGTTTTCCATCACTTGATTCCTCAGCCTCCCTTTTCAGATCTCCTCTTCCATCAGTTCCTTCATGGCCCGGCACAGAAGTGACAGGAGGGCAGGGCTGAGACTGGCTGTCATTCATGGCGACGATGGCAGCGTCACCACCTAGTAATACACAAGAAGTGTCAGACGGATTTTGGCCTTCTGGACATACCACTGGCATGGGGGCAGAGTTCAGCTACAGCTTTGTGAAGACTGATACTGATGCTAAAGATGTCTGACGAGAATAAAAGTCCCTGGCACAGCATTTACATCAACACGGGAGACTCAAACTTTGTTCTTACATTACAAAAACATTCAAGAAGAATAAAACAGCTCAGTAATCATGGAAAGACCATGCACTACTCACAGACAAATCTAAATCTAAATTACAACACATGAAAAATACATATATAGCTTGATTTAAATCCTGTGGATCGTCTCACATAGTATGTGGTGGTCATGTTAAATGAATTCATCCTGGACTCACAGGGAGTGTGACTGGTAAAGAAGAGGAAGGAGACTCCTGGCTGAAGCCTCCACTTCCCCCACTGACCCGCCTGACGAAACACAGAGCTGCTCCCACCACTCACGGCCTTGTGCAGCTCCTGGATCAGGAACCTACACACACACACACACACACACACACGCACACGCACACACACACAGTATGGTTGCAGCCTACTCAATGTAGTGTATGCTCATCAGTAGAGCCAACTAGCTGTTAGGGACACAACATTTAATACAGATACACACCTGATACATCCCCTTCTTGCAATGACTTCTGCATGGCTGTCATTAATTATTTCACCTTAATAGATGAATAGAGAATCAAGAACAACAAAAACAACATATTGATATAAAAGGTGGCTTTCATTGTACTTTAATAAGCCGTCAGGGATGTTTCTGTGCGCCAGAGGTTGAGAATGTATTTGTTGTAATCTAAAGCCTGATACCAACAGACGTTAGTGAAGATATGTTTCCAGTAAGACACATAAATGCAAAATTTCTGAGGAAGTTTCAATTCTCACTTTAAACGGCGAACAGACAAATGGAAAAATATTTTGTGGTTTGGTTTATAGTCAAAATATAAAAAAGACAAAAACACCAATTCCAGTAACATGACCAAGACCACATACCACTGGGACTCATAGCTGTCTGTCCAATACATTTGGTCCCAGTTCCCAGGGAAACAACCTCCTTCTCAACTGTAAAAGAAAATATATTTTAAATTGGAACATAATTTATCACATATTTCATCTTCATACATTCTTATTCTGCATATGTTCATGTCCTTTTTCATAGTTTTTGTCTTCTAATGTGCTTTGCTTTGTTAAACCGCTTTTTTTGTATAGCCTAACTAAATATAGGCAGACAATATTTTTTGTCCTTATTTCTTTATTCCTAACATTCAAACTTGGTCCTGTGCAGCGTGTTTGCAGTGCTATTGGTTTATGTGCATGTAGCATACGTGCTAATATTACCAGTAGGCTATACATTAACGTTAGCTAAACGATAACTTTGCAGTATTGTATAAAATGGTGGCCGAAAGACGAGATTAAGTTTGGAAGGACAATATTTCTGTCCAGTTACAGAACATTGCTGACACAAAAAGAACATGATGTTGTTATGCTGTAAGTCATTCTGCTGTCCAACCTGTGGCAGAGTTAGCACACCGGGTGATTTTGACCACAGCGGCCAGCAGGGTCCACTCTCTGCCCGGTTCAGGCTTCCCTCTCCCGGGAAGCTTGTTGAAACGCTCGTAGCACAATTTAGCGATTTCATCCGCGTTCACCATGATAACCGGAAAGGGACGTGTGGGAGGAGGCAGGCGGGCATTAAAGAATATGATTTAGGTTAAGTTAACGTGAAAGTTTTTTAAACAGTCACGGTGTCACATGGACAATATAACCATATTTTGTTTAGGTTCGACCAACTCGGCTGCTTGAAGCATCTCGAGAAAACGAAGAGGTTACTTCCGGGCCGACTCAAGGAATGCTTTACTTTCACAATAAAGGTCCTTAGTTTATGGAGAATCTTTATTTATATTAAAAATGTGTATAACTTATTGGAGCACAGTAGTAGTATCCTCGTAGTACAGGAAACAAAAACAGTTGTAGTAGGTATATATATATCAGTTTATATATCATATATATAAGTGATGGAAGAAGTAGAATAAAATAAATATGAACAAGATGTTAAAATTGAGTAATTGGCCCATCAGTTCAATAAACTATTAAGTGTACAAACAAAGGCCATGAAAACATAAAGACTGTATGAATACTTCATATAATAAAATATAATTCACAAATGTAAGAAAATACCATAAGAAAGAAAGAGATAAAAAGAAAGACAGTGTGTGTGTGTGTGTGTGTGTGAATGGTTATCACTGATGAGCATGTGGCACCTCTGACTCTGTGTGAATGCTGATGTGTTATAAAGCACTTTGAGCTGTATAAATGCAGTCCATTTAGAGTACATTGCCTGCATGTATCACCGCACAGATTGAGTTTAAGCAATTATACAGTCCAAACATTGATTTAAACTAGTTTTTCAACTCTCAGGAAATCCTTTTTTGCCATCAAATTGATAGTAGATGCCTGGAAACACATCAGCCTTCTGTAGGAACTGTGAATTCAGAAATATTTCAAATGCTATACCACACTGACGATTTGAATATGAATAATTTTAATTGACCCCATCACCCCATTCTCCTTGATATGCAGTTTAAAACATGCAGGTCAAACTTTGACTGGCACACTAATTATCTTGGCCAACTCTGTCACCCCATTTTGCAAACACAGCAGTGCTGCTGTTTGGCTGCAGCCACTGCTGTAACGGCCAGCGGGAGAACACTGAGCCTCTTTGTGCTCCTTGGATCATACACTTACATCTCTGACGCAAAACTGGAAACTGATTTCGCTCCAAGCTGTCGTCATTTTTTCTATGGACATACTGAGCCGACACTGGCCGAAGATGCAGATGCCAGTGCAGTCCATCTGTCAGAGGGAGCGCTTTGCTCCTCTGTACTCTGCTCGCTCTGCATGGCTTTGTTAGATCGCTGGTGACTGCAGGGAGGGAGAACACCACTTGGTTCATCGAGCCACAGATTTACACTTTCTGAGCTCGGACAGAGGTCCCTAAATACATCTTACCACTGTCAGTCCTTTCCTTACTGTAGGACCTTTTCATAATTTTAATGGGCAAGCTAAACTGTCTGTGTGTGCATTTTCACCATTATAAAATGATTACCTTAATAATTAAAATATAATACGCAAATCATTTTCCATAATTTGTTCCCATCTTATTTTTTGAACAGATTTAAAGTAATACTTTTTTTAAATCATTAATTTCAACAGCATAAATGTGAATCAATCTTGATTTGATCAGGATGCAACTTTGAGAGAGAACAATGATAATGACTGAATGACAATATATAATTAATGCTCTGTCACATTCAAAAGCGAAACAATTTTTTTGAAGGAGGGTCAATTGAACATTATCCTTCCTCCAGTTCACACAACTAGTGACTTGGTACATCTGGTGGATGCAAAATTGGACAGCCAATGGGAGACACATGAAAAGTTTGTTTGCATGCTCACATCCAAATCTTTATTTTCAATCATTGCGATCCTGCCAGCCAAACCACACAATGTGCCCAGTGGTGTGGAAAAAGCTGCTGGTTTTGGCACAGCTTTATCTACATTCACAATCATTACCCTTCCGTCAGTTCTTACCAGTGTGACCAATTAGAATAGAAACCCAGTATTAGCTTGTAGGCAGCTGAAAACACATGTCAACATTCCTCAAAATGAGATACAAAACATTTTTGTCTTTTGACATAAAGATGCAGATCATGTACGACTGCAACAGACAGCAGTACTGTACTAAAGTAGAAAGTAAAAGTATTTTACTTCATGCAAATATGTAGTGATGAGTTGAGTCCCTTCTATCTCATACTGTAGTTCAGAGCCTCGCAGCTTTTTTGACTTGTGACCCCTCGTATGGCCATAGTGTGTGGGCATGAATCTGAGCAGTTCAACCAAAGAGGAACTTTTCTTTGTTGGATTGTGTTCAAAAACTTACTTTTGGAAGCCACAAGAGGTGAAAGAAAGTATTTCACAAGAAAAAAATGGAGAAAATGTAAAGATACTTTTGTGTATAAGATGTTTTCCCCCTTTCATTTTCTCGTGACCCCTCAGATTAATCTCTGGACCCCCTACATAGTTGGGACCCCCAGGTTGGGAGCAGCCACTGCTGTATACTGTATCAGCAATTTATATAGACATTAGATATTATATTAAATGTTTCTACATTTTTAAACATCCATCCTGCATTTCTGTTCATTTTAAACGATATCTGACTCACAAATGCTCAACTAGATCTGGGTGTTGAGTAGATTCAGGTCAAACAAATACATTTCAACGTCTAACTACTGTACATTTATTTAAAGACTTTGAAAAGAAAAATCATGAGAACAAAAATGATATGGAAACCTGCAAAGCCGAGGACTTACCAACAGAGACGTTCATCGACAGACAGGTATTCAGACCAATGGCGCATTTACGTCAATGTTTATTCATGTGCACAGTTCCTCCTAAATAACCAATAAATCAATGAATAAATTAGCTTACTCTGTTAGAGTTCAGGTTCTTTTTGCAGCTGTGAGACGATGGCACTGTTGTCATCAGAGAAAACAGGCTGTCCACTATGAAAGCAACTGTGGACACATGCTGGGCCAGCTGACGGCCTGTGCCCTTTGAGCCCAGCTGCCTTTTACATGTATTCTATGTACAGAGGAGCCACATGTCACCTTTACAGTGTTAGGAGATGTTAACATGTTGATAATCTACAGCTGTATTCCCTTGAGGTACGCTGGTGTTACTCATAATGCAGCAGAACTGATCTAGTCAGTGTTAAATTCTCGATGTTGTGCTATGGGATCATTACTTCTGATGCATTAATGTGTAAGCAGAAGTATATGGCTGGATAAAGAACAAACTTATTTTAACAATTTACACTACTGGCAAGGATTACCAAGTAGCCAACTGTCCCTTAAGGCCCGACGTCAATGGTACGGCAATTACTTAATTTCAGGTTTGGCAACATGCACCACTACTGCAGAATCTAAATTCAAATGATAAGGGCCTTATAGTTATGTGTTAATTTGATCAAATTACAACCAACAAAAAGATGAGGGGGAGAGGAAGTCTGATAAAGGGACCATAGCTCACTTTTGTCCTGGGAGCCCCCTTACAGGTTAATCCAGCTCCATCTCTCGCGTGGCTTGATCTATACCACTGCATCATATTTTATACACTCGATACTTAGTGGAATAAGATTGTACATATGTAATAATTAACCCCAGTTGTCAGATAAATCCCTTAAAATGATGTTTACGGTACTTTGGTAAATGTGCTTTGTTTTCCTCCACTTGTTGCTTGCTTATGTTGCCATTATCAATTCAATCTGATCAAAACATGCCCACACTATTATTAGTTCAATTCTAAGTAAATACTACCAAGTGTTTTACTTTGATTAAAGCATGTTTTTAGAGAAATGCTGAAGATTTCAAACCACATTTTCATGGGTTTTAACAATCAACTTACAGTTAAATGACAATGCTGAGAATGCAAAGATGGATAAAGTGACACCAACCCTGTGTCTCAAAGTCACACTTCAACCTACCAAGTTGTAACAGGCTTAACTTTTGAATAAAGCACGTACTGTGTTCACACATCATGATAACATTGTGAGAATGTTGAGCCACGATAATATGACATTAACACTTCAATCAAAACGCAGAGGCAAAGGTATTCCAACGGTTTGTGAGATCATTCTTTTGGCTTTATCACAATGAAAACTTGAAGATTCTTGTGCTTTGTCTTCTGATGTTTTGGTGGATGAACTCCTTGGTTTAAACGACCTAAGTGTCCAAACTGCATGCCCTACTCTGGCGTGATACGTACAGGGTTTATACAAACCAAAGTGTCTCTCCGAAAAAAGCATCAACACAACTCAAGATTGAAATCTCATTTATTTTAGTTATGTACAGAAGAAAAATGCTGAATTTCACAAGTAAGATAAAAATAAAAATAAAATCACATCTCGTCTCTCGAGCCTCTCTAACAGAGGTGCACAGCTCTCTGTCTCATATACAGACACACACATGCACTCATTCACTGCCTCCCTTTCTCCTGCGCTCTCCGTCTCTCTCTCTCTTTCTTTCGTCACTTTAAAATGGTAAAAAACGTATTTCTCTCTGGTAGATATGTTATACTGCATTTGCGGGTAGCTGTTCCGTTGTAGTGAGTCGCTGCTGACATTAAAACTATCCTGTCGTCTGGTTTTGGTGCGTTTCTAAGCAGTGAGTAGAGGTGTATGTGTGGGGGTGAGACTCTAGTCAAATATAATTCTCTGTATGTGCCATCCTGTCAAACCCACGCAGACATTCACACCATTTATATGCATATACACAATGGCATTAATGTGAGCAACACACATACATACAAGAAAGCACACACACTCTTCCTCTATGTTCTTGCGTCTCCCAGCTCCAACTTTTTTCCCATTATTCATTTCACAAACATGATCCCCTGCAGTTGAGGGGCTATATATGACAGATGATTTCTCAGCCCTGTGATTAACAAATGCAAAATTATAATATTAATAACAAAAAAATGATCCCATTGAATTAACGGTTCTCCTTTAGCTGTCTTGTGTTTGCTTCCTGCGTCACTCCTGTCCAAATCCCTCCGTCTCCTCGATGGCGAACAGGAGTTTCTCCCGGAGCTGCTCCAGGCTTCTGTAGGGCGGCAGATCCAGACGATTGAAGCTGTGAGGACGAGACAAACAGGAGGACACAGACGGGTCACTAATAGTCATTCTTCCTTGTGGATTCACAGCGTGGAATAACAACACGCCTGTCAGCTGTGTGAGCCGTACTGTTCTCAATCTTCTGTGGTTGTTAAAACAGGCTGCAGGTGAAGTACTGAACCTACAGGCAACAGTGCTGACTAAGACACAGAACCGTAGCGTTGGGAATATTGACTTCAGTTTCTTGGTTTGACATTAGCAGATATGTCCCCGTCAGTGTTGTCCACTTCTCAAATGCAGTTTGGATCCGTCTTTACTACGGACGTCTGGACTGTCTCACAATGCTACACACCCGATGGCCTGATCCAGAGCGAGCTCCCAAACACTTCCTAGTCTATATAACTTATATATAATAACTTAAAACTTCCTCGTCGTGATCAGACTACACGCGTGTAATGTATGAATGCATTTCAATCTTTGCTCTTTTTAATCACAATATAATCCTATTTTCTTTTTCATGAAATCAAACCAGTTTTGATAGAATTTATTCTCACAATTTTTTTCTACACAGGCACAATCCTATAATTATCTTCCTATATAGTAGTTTTCCTTGTGAGCGGCAGGGTCTATCATTACAGCGCTGGTTTAAAGGGGACATGTCATGCTCTTTTTCAGGTTCATACTTGTATTTTGGGTTTCTATTAGAACATGTTTACATGCTTTAATGTTAAAAAAAAATATACCTGGATTGACCCTCTGTCTAAAAATCAGTTTTAGTGGCCGTCTCCAGAAAACGATGCAGCATGTAATCCGATAGAAAATTATCTAAACTTAAAGGTGCACTTGCTAGCTTTTGGGAGCTTTGAGTCGCATCTTAGGCTTCCTCTCATCTTCACGAACATCGGTCATAAAAGTCAAAAGGCGACCTTTAAGCTTAGATAATTTTAGGACAAAATGTTTAACATGTTAACAGATAGGGCAGCAGCTTACCATGTGTGGCTTCTTGGAAGCCAAGTCTCCTTCCCCACCTTGTCTATGCAGAATTTTTGGGGACCGTTACTTCCTGCATGGAGAAGAAAAAGTTATTTCATCAAATATAAGCTTGAATTTTTTTCATCATAATGGTCTTAGAAAAGCATTAAATTTAGGATTTTTCTTTTTCTAATTCTAACCATGCATTTTAATTTGGGAAATGATTATAGAAAAAAAGCCAGGTTTGAAATAAAGGGTAAACCACGTAGCCTACAACTGCTCAAACACTAAATTCACACTTTGTTCATCCACCTATTAATTCCAGTTTTTAGACTTTTCTGTTTCCCCAAGCGATGTAAAGCTGCTGTTAATGAAACGTCAAATAGAACCAATAATGGGAAGGCTGGGATAATATTAATGAGAAGGATCTGCTGGAGTTGGCCAATTGCATTCACGGTAGCTCTACATCGATCGATAAACAGAAAAGTGAAAGGACCGGAAGTAATTAGTGAATGAAAAACAGTATTTCTGTTAGAAAAAAGAAACAGAGTGGTGACAATGAAATGATTCTGTTGGTGTATCTCAACAAATGCTTATGTCAAATATCCTTATTTCACAAAACTTTGAAAGGAAACTGGCGCTTGTGTACCTATGAGCTCAGCGAAGCCTCCGACCGGCAGCCGGCAGGTTCCCGTTACAAACTGAAGCAGACGGATCCTCTTTTCGTTGTCCATCTCTTTCACGACCTGCAGGAACACAACTCACATCAGTGCTCATGCACAGCAGAACACATATGATTCCTCAGAGCAGGTGTGTGTGTGTGTGTGTGTGTGTGTGTGTGTGTGCGTGTGTGTGTGTGTGTGTGTGTGTGTGTGTGTGTGTGTGTCCGTACCTGCCAGAACCAGTGGATCTGCTTGCTGTTCTTGGTGTAATGTCTATAGATGGTGTTCTTCTGCCAGTCGGCCAAGTCGATCTCCTGCATCCCACAAAGCATCAGCTGCAACAAACAAGGTGAGTGCAGTTGTGTCCTTTATTCTTTCCGTTTGTGTGACTCAGTGTGCAGAGCGCAGCACGAGACAGGACAGTTACCACAGTTTGTCCCATCCCTGCTTGGACCTCAGCTACAGCAGGAGTCAAGAGGTAATGGACAAACTGTTCTTCAGTCAACGGATACTCAGGCAGTATAAACTAGTGTTGTGATGGTTCATACACGCCCGCCTCTGGATCTCCAAGTAAATGTGAGAATGGACACCTTGCTAAAAGTATTTTAATTAAACTTAAAGCTAATTTTTTTCAAACTTGCTTTAAAAAACAAAAACAAAAAAAAAAAACTATATAGACTATATTTACCTCTCCCACAATTTTTATGTACTGTTCATTTTATTTGAATTTCTCATTTGTCTCTTAATAAATAATTTCTGCTATGTTCCAATTTCTGTCTATGTATGAAGCACATTGTACTGTGTCTTTTCATAGGATATATAAAATGTTAATAAAGTTCTACTGCTATCATTTATCCTGTACAAAAAGAAATTTCCTTATCTGTAAGTACCAGAACCGCCCAAGTTTAAGACCAATTTAACCGGTAGAATAAGGGAACAAAGCTGATCAAATGCCTATAATAACCATTACCAATCACTGAAGTGTATTACAAATAAAAGGGAAATTTGGTGAAAAAAAACTATAAAAATACAGCTACTAATAGTTAGATTTACAACATTTCAATGTATTCTAAAGCCTTACGTTCATTACACTTCTTCTGACTTTCAAAGGAAAATGTTTCATTGTTTTTTTTTTTTTTTTTAAAACACTGACTCTCCAGCCCTTCCGCTCCTCCTCACCTCCAGCTCCTTCTCGTCGAAGTAGCGAAGCCACTCCAGAGGAACCACTTCGTTGAAGCCGTCCAGGAAGGCTTTAGTCTGCTCCTCCACCCCGCGGGTGAACCTCCAGTCTGTCAGCAAGCTGAGGGAAGGAAGAGGTTGGTTTTTATGGTTGGTCTCCACCGCTGACATAATTTTCTCTTTTGCAGTTTGCGTTCTTGCACGTTTGATTGTTCTCCGTCTGTTGAGCTGCGGTGGAAACTTACCTGATGTACTCTTCCTTGTTTTCCTCGGTGACCAGCTCGTTCTCTCCGTCATCTTTCAGCTGGTGAGTGGAAACCTTCCCGAGGATCTCCATGTCCTGAGCAAAGTACAGCTCCACGCCACACTCTTCCAAGTTGTTGTCTCTGGACGGACACACACACACACACACACACACACACACACACACACACACACACA
>CALSBV010011673.1:0-14659 GCA_943590825.1 Bovichtus diacanthus
AGAATTAAGAGGAAAGCTAAAATGAATGTAAGAGGTTATTCCTGTGTGCTGTGCTGAGAAGAAGAGCCCAGCGGCGGTGTTGCCTGTAATGAAGGAGTATGTCACTGTGGACAGTGTTGGAAGTCCTGGTGATTGTACCGATAATAGCCGGGCTGCAGGAAATTGTTTTCAATTGTTTTCTGAACCACTTTCCGTGGGATGGGTTGTTGATTTATTTTCAGGCCTGACGCTCGACTGCACGGCGGTTTGTGCCCAAACATCCCACTCCATGTGGTCCTTCTCTTAAATACAGAGCTGCAGACACAGGGCTTTAATCAGGCGTCCCTGCAGAAAGAACTACAGCAGGGACGCTTTGTGACCGGGGCGATGCCGTCTCCTCGAACAACGCAGCGCACAACTGTCAAAAAAGATTGTTCAATTACTGAGAAAGAGATTCAGGCAGCTGAAATGACATCTCATAACGTCTGTCACAACTCCGGAGAGAACTAATCATCTACCAGAGCTGACTCCAGGAAAACTTCTCTTTTCTTTCTTTGTTCCGTTGTGTCAAAGACATTTTTACCTGGGTCTCACTTTGGGACACGTGCCCTTGTGTTATTAAAGCTTTCTTGTCAAACCAGCAAAATAAACTGAGAGCTGCCTGTTTAACTTTGCATTCACAATTAATTGCCTTGTGAATTGAAACTTGTTTATGAAAATTGTAGTTGGAACAATATTTGAAAGCAGTTAAGAAAACTACAAAGGCACGAGCAGCAATAATGAATGTCTCTAATCACAGCTGCAGAAAATCAGTGTCTGTTCTTTCATCGTTTTCTGTTTGCAGGAAGACTTGACAGGGTTGAAGCCGTGGAAAAAGATCAGACCTTTTCCATGAGCGTGGAAATGCATTATTGAGGCGTTTACAATACATTCACAAAGACCAGAATGATGAACAATATTGCTGTTTTCTTTGCATTCTCCATTAGTCTCCACATCTAACGGCACAGAGAACACAGCACCGCGTCTCTTCCACGTGCTCCACATCTATCGCTGCTTTTCTTCTTCTCTGAAACAGGATGGAGTCGTCCAGGCCTGGAGCCGCGTTGCGTTTGTAGAGAATGTTTTTTTGAGGTTAAAAGCGACCGGATAACAAGCGTAATGTGGGACAAAGAGTCCGTTTGTGTGGGACACGGGTCCGATCCTCAGCTCACGTAAAAATCTTACTTTTCTATCCTCAGCTCGTGACATCTCTGCTTTGTTCTCTGCTCTGCTCTCGTACTGCGGCGATGCACATAGTACATTTTTACAAAGAGTTTGTCCCGTAGCGACTAAAGCCAATCAAAATGTCTCAGTATGCAGGATGCTGCGCAGACACCTGCAGCTCATCTTCAAAGAGAGTATTGTGCAGCCGGTTGAAAGCCGTCTCTAATGCAACTTTACACGTTCCCTTAAACGTGTCTTCACAGGCCAATATTCATGCAGAATCTAAGAATAGCGACTTTGAGGAGGACATCCAGGGGACACGGAGTCAATGTCAAGTGTCTTGCAGTCTGATAACTGATCCTACGCTGGGCTTCTATTGTTTTCTCAAGGATCTGCCATTCTGAGAGGCTTTATAAGCTCCAACCTTGACCTCTTAGTCGTAACAAGAGCGTAACAAGACTCATGATGTGGGTTTGACAATTAGTCTCCATTTCACCCTGAACTCTGGAGGAAAAGACAGTCAACGCTGCTGTTGCAGGATAAAGACAAATGGCACGAGAAATCGTTCTTAGAAACTTCCCTGTGATAGATCGAGCTCGTCTGGTACGCTGAAGGCGACTGATTACGGCGTGTAAAAGTGCAAACTCAGCACATCCATAATCTCCCAGAATCCCCAATCAGATCTTCACTTGAGATGAGAATTTGCTGGTGCAATCCTGAAGTTACGGCATGTCTGTGGTGGGGGGCACAGTAATACAGGTTAAGGGCAAAATATCATGACTATAAGAAACGGATTTACAACAGATTTTACTTAAAAAAACAAATAAGTTTGTTACGACTGAGAGATCAGAGAAGTTTGGATTTAAGGCTCTGAAACAAGCGAGTCGCTGAAAGACGAGGACGTCGTCTCCTCTCAATCAAGCCTCCGTGAACCTTCAGCGCTCACGTTTCAGCAGCGAGCGACTGTCCTGGGAATACATTCATCACTGCAAATTAAACTCTGTCGTGAATTATCACAGAGGTGCAAATTGTTTGCATCTAATCAATACTCTAAGTCTCATCGATGCAAATGATCCGCGAGAGAGAGACGGATGGAGCGCAGAGTTTTCACTGCAGAGCCTTTTTAATGGGCTTTCAAACCGAACAGTCCAGCGAGTCATTCATTAGCAGAATAACTGAGCGCAAAGAGGACAGCGGTGATAGGACCGACGACGGAGCTGGTTGCCAGGCAGCAAGCCACAGATTGATTTATAAATTCAAGTGACCGATCACACCCAGTCTTCAGGGTTTGAGGAGAATGTGACAGCGTGAGACGTTGTCTCAACACAAGCAGCAAGTTGACTCAGATACATGAATGAAGAAGGGGATTTTGTTTTTATCGTACCAGTTGGTTTTATTATGACAATGCACACTTGAGAAGCAAAAAAGCCTTGGCATCCTGCAAAAACCAACAATATTATGACAACACGAGTCACTCGCTTGAGCCTCCACCAGCCGCGGAGTGGACCGCGCCCTACATTATTATTGCAAAGGGTCACTTTCAGTTGAAACTCATTAGCAAACATAAGGACATAAAAATAAAATTTGTGATTACATAAAATATGGGTCATTCCATCTTTGTATAGTGGGAGATACAATTTGATATGCAAACACACACACAATAAAATAAAACACTTGAAATATGTGACCCATGAGAAAAAAACAAACAAAAAAACAAAGTGTACATAATTGAATCATAATTGAACTTCTAGGCTAAGATTTTACAAATCACAGAAGACTAATCATTAATCATGTTTTTCTTTTAATAATCAAACAATTTGAGGCTGTATCAAAAACTTGGTAAAAAAATTAGAAGGAGATTGAGCGTTTTTCAGTGAGCTAATTGCTGGAAAGTTTTTTCTTCCTTCTGAATCTCTGCCTCGATCATCTCCTCTGTGACCTCTAAAATGTGAGTATTTGTACAATCCCATGTGGGACAGTCTCCATGGCACACACAGTTTCTCCTGACTGCCTCATTACGTAAAAAAATAATTATCCCTGGTCCAAAATAAACTGAAGGGGTCCTTTTCCTGTTTGTGTACGTGTTGGCGGTGTAGTTATGTAGAAAAGGGCGGACAAGGCATTTCACTTTTACTCTAGTTTTGTTAACCTCAGGTAACACCGTTGCCAAATTAACTGAAATCTGCGTTCAACTATACTTTTTGCATCCAAATCCACTCCAAACTCTGCATTTACAAGTTAGTTAGATAATCTCTTTCATAATAAAAACAGTAGTTCATGTGTTCGCACATTAACCCCCTCCCTGCCAGTGTTCTTACAGCTTATTGTTAGACGCTGAGGAGACGAGGGAAGATGTTCATCTAATGGACAGTAATCGTTATATTAAAACAGGAATAAAGAGCTCCTGCAGGTTATTTTAGCACGGCAGTCCCTTTCTTCCCGCTCTCTTCCTCCACCAAAAAAATATAACACAATCTATCTTCCAGATATACAGTGAATTTCAAAATCAATGAAACAAACAAATTATTTATTATTCATCTCTAAATCTTTTTTTTAGGCTACCTTGTTATTCTCATCTTTACTAGACAATGTGAATAAGAATAGAAACAGACAACTAGTGTTAAAAGGCAAACCGTATTGAATCTGAATAAACACGCCCACTCATTCACACACACACACACACACACACACACAGCTCGGCCTCCCATTCTCTTGTGTCGTCTGCAGGGGGGATTTGAGATCCTTGTGATAGCTTTTTTCATTTTCAGAGAATCTCACTCTCCTTATTAAAAAAACACGAGTTGTTGCCTGCAGTGGTCTGATGGCAGTTCACTGTCTTCTCGTATTATTCAAAAAGCAAGACAAAAGAAGAGTTGTTAGGCAAACAATTCAGTCCAGGAAAAAAAAAGAATAATAACCTTGGGATAATGATGAAAAAATGAAATAAAAGCCAGTATTTTAAAATCAACAGAGACAAAAATGAAATGCTGGGAAGGGAGAGCACCGGTCCTAATCATCGCTTCTGACCAACTGATCGATCCAAAAGTCAATGTGACGAGAATTTGTTTGTCTTAGGCCACTGTAGTAGCTGGGCTACCACGACACCAGTAGTCCCTCCCAGCTGTTTCAACCAATCATCCCATCTGTCTACTGTAAAACCCCACCCGACTCATTTCGCCCCCTCCCAAACCAAAGTCCCCTGCAGCTGTTTTGTACTTTAGCACCTCTCGTCATCTCTCCCTGTAAATGTCCAGACAGACAAACACCAGAATGGAAACCGTCACAGTTCCTCAGGCATCCTCTCCCTCCACCCTATGAGGGGAGGGTGAAACAAGTCTTAAGGTGGCACGTAGGGAGGTGGAGATCTGTAGGGAGTCATGTTCTTGGGACGGGAGCCCTTGCCGTCCATGGGAGTGGTGAAGGGAGGTGGTGGCTGGTAGGGAGGCGCGTTGGGGTCCTCGTCCCGCAGGGCTGTGTACTCCCCCAGCAGCTCCTGGTTGAGGGGGGTGGTTTCTGGCGTGGCCATGTTGGGGTACTCCGGGGGTGGAAGTGGGGGCTTCTCCTCCTGTAGAATCAAGGGCATACTGGAAGATGGAGGCGGCTTAGAGTCATCAAGTTCATCTGCAAAGATAATGGGCACGCCTTTTTTGATGAAGGTGGCCTGATCCTCGATGGTGAGCTTGCCCTTTCTTTTCTTCCTGTAGCAGATCATTGCAATGATGCCTGCGATTAACAAGATTGCTGCCACCACCACGGCGGGAATGACTGTGTGGAGATAGACGTCATCTGTGCTCTGCCGGCCTGTTCCCAGACTTGGTGTGACTGCTGGAGGTTCTGGTATATCAATCTCTCCTGGAGGGATGAAGGAATATGTTCTGCAGCTTGCCCTGCCCTTCACCATGACATCCAGGGGTCTGAATTCAGGATCCATAGAGTATCTGAAAGTCTGCGAGGGTTTTCCGTCAGCATTTGCGAGCGTCCTGCTCATGACTGTGATCTGTTCCTTTGGACATGGGTGCTGCGGGAGGCTGGTGTTTGTCCACTCCACCACGATGGACCCTTTGGTGATATTTCGTAGACTGACTGTGCTGCTGTTGCGGTCTCCCAGTGCATATGCCAGCTTCTTGACCAGCAGGATCTTCTTGTGGATGTCGTTTGTTATTGAACGCGGCTCACCTTCGAATCGGGCCGTGAAGATCACAGGGCTCTTGTCATTGATGGGCCAGCGGCTCACACGGACCTCAAAAGCATCAATTGCATTCAGGCCACCTTTGTCAGTTGCCTGCATGAAGTATTCATGTTTCCCCACATGCTGAACATCAGGCAGACCATAGAGAAGTTGGCTGGTGGTGTTGAACTGGATCCAGGATCCCTCTCCAACCACTTCATTGTGGTTCTGTCTCAAAGTCAGACGCAGCTTGTCAGTTGTTCCATCCTCTTTATCAAAGAATGTATCAGATGGGATCTTAACCTCGAAATAGGTGCCCACCAACCCATTGACCTGGTCAATGGGGTTACGCAGGACAGGCTTCTCATTGTATGGGTCCGGGATGACGACGGCAGGTGATGGTGTGGTACGTCTCGACGGCTTGGCTGTGGAGGTCTTTGTCTCTCTGGGCGCGGGTGTGGTTTTGGGTCTCTTAGGTTTCCTGGTAGGCCTTCTAGTAGTTGTAGGTGGTGTAGCAGTGGCTTCCACATAAATAGGCCTGGTCATGGTGGGCTGGATAAGGACGGTGCTGGTCGTCTCAACTACCCTTGTTGGTTGAGGGGGCCCCAGGGTTGGGGTGTGGGCAATAGATTCACGGACTCTGATTGTAGGTTTGCCTGGTAGGGGGACGGGGCCTCTCACAGGGGGGGCAGAGCTTTCGGTTGGTGCAGCAATAGAGGGGGAGGAGAGGGTTGGGATGATCCTCACTGGAGGCTCCACTACAGTTGTTGGAGGAAGCACGGCCAGGACAGGAGTTGGAGTGTTGTTTAATTGCCGCCTCACCCGTTTAGGGACGTGGGGCTTCTTGTTGGCGATGTGCCATCCCACCACAGGGTACCCCAGCTTGGCTGACATTGTGCCTTCCTTTGCGGGACCCTGGACACTGTTGATATTCGGGACTGTGCTCTGGTCCAGTGAGCAGCCGAGCTTCCAGGACAACAGAGCGCCATTCTCCACCACCTGGAGAGACGTTGAGAAGAGTTCATTTTATTATCCATCTACTGATACGATACACAAAGAAAAGCATAGTCACGGACCTAAAAACAAGCTCCGACACGTTTCGGCATCAAGCTGTTATCAAGAAGTCAAAAAAACAATTCCCTGATGATGTTCTTAGGTCTATGACTACACCATTACAATAAAGGAAGTGTCATTGTTTAGAAAGAGTGTTTTTCTGTATTTTTATCCAAAAAGCACCTCAAACAAACTCTATTTTTGAGTCCAGGAAGCGCTCCTACCCAAACATTTATGATTACTAATATGATATGTTAAATTATTCACTGACAGGAAATGATTTACTTTACATTGAACCACATACTCATGGGCAGAGGTGAACAAAGTACTCTTTACTTTACTTTAAGTAAAAGTATTAATACCACAGTGAAGAAATACTCTGTCCTGCATTCAAACTTAGTATTACTGTCAACACAAACTTAAAACACAAAAAGTAAAAGACCTCATTCTGCACAACGGCCCATTTCAGAACAACATTTATTATTTTAATTATTGATGCATTAATGTTGCATCAATTATTTTTACCACATGTACTGACGGGTAGTAGAAGGAATCAATAAAGTTTTATCTTAACCTATAATAATACATAATGAACCATTTGTTTATTATATTTTGCATATTAATCTGAATCTTTTTAAAGTTATGATATAAATGTAGTAAAATATACAAAATTGTGGTTGTGTAGAAGGTTAAAGTAGCAGCAAATGGAAACACTGTGCTGTTCTTAAGTACAGTGTTTGAGTAAATGCACTGCTCACGGCTCATTAAGGTTCCTTCTCTGACGTCATCCACTCACCTTCTTGGCATTCCCCGGCCCGGCCATGAAGGCAGACATGTCGAACAGCCTGTTGTTGACCACAGGGAGGATCTTCATGTGCTGCAGCTCCACCCCAGAGAAGCTCCTCATGTCGTCCAGCAGCTCCACCCTCTGTTCTGAGCTCATCTTGGTCAAGTCGGCGTCGAGGATCACCGTCAGCACCGTGACCGGCTCCTCGTTGCTGCACATGAACGGCTGGACGTCGTCTTCGCTGGAGGCCTGGTTTGACGCCAGCTGGGCTGAATCTGCGTCCAGATGATCTTCAGGGTGCACCTCGATGGAAAACACCTCAGAAGAAGAGGAGGATTTTGTGTGGTTGGAGATGGACGCCGAGATGTAATGGACACCTTTGTCCTCCTCCAGCGGTAGACCCTGCAGGACCCTGCTGCTGGCATCCCAGTGCAGCCAGGCAGGGAGCGAGTCCTTCCCCATCTCTGTGATCTGAGGGACAAACGCAACACGCCATCAATGACATCATCTCTTAACGAACGCTAATCAAGCCGCTTGGTGTTTGTCAGACGGGATAAAACACGTGTCGTGAAGGAACATATGAAACACGAAGAAAATCATTTTCATTCCGTCTGATCTACAAACCGATGGTCGAATGAAAGAAACAAAGGGAATAAAGGAAACAGGAAGTGAAGGCCTCACAAAAAGCTTTCAGACGTACAACATTTGGCAACTGTTACCTGTGGAAAAGGTTCTGCTTGCTTATGGAATAAGTGATTTAATTTGACGTTTGCTGGAAAAACAGCGATCAAGGCTAGATAGACAAAATACACTTGCACAGATACAACTTTCACTTTCACTTTCACAACGTATAAAGCTTTTTTTGAGTGACAGGTGCTTTATTCGCATCGTATGCACCAATGGAACTTTGCTTTTGTGGCTTTTTTATTCATCACCCTCACAATTTGTATTTCTCATGTTCTTTTGTCTGAAATAATATGTTATTGATTCAAGTTGTGCTTTATTTTTTACGATTTACGACGGGAGCGAAGGGGAAGACGGACGCAGGAATGAAGGCTTTGGCTGCTATAAACCACAGGACCAGGATTTACTGCCGCGGCTACGCTACATGCTATGCACCGGCATCCTTACACACAAACACTCTCAATTGTAATTTAAACCCGACTAAGATTAAAATAACGTGGCCAATTATAAGACTGGGGACGTCCCCGTGGCAGGAGGCTGATGGAGAGAAATGGATCACTGGGGAGTGACAATGCAGCCACACACATAAATCCAAAAACAAGAACAAATGCATCCTCTGCTCCCCAGCCCCTACAAGTTAATTCTGCGGCTAATAAATCCTGGTTGATAAATTATGTAGAGGCAGTGCTCCCTAGACACATCATTAATGCTCTAACCAGCACACAGGCAGCGCCGGGGGAAAACTATAAACACACACACAGAAGCAAACACGAGCATGCAGGCGGACACACACACACACACACACATGTGCAAGGCCTTCGACGGACACACAGGGACACACCCCGACGTACAGCACGCAGCTCAACTCACACGTAAACACACACCAACACACACCTTGCCCCGAGCCGGGCTTCTAACAATGATCCTCTCAAGGTTTTATTAAACAAATCCCACAATAATGTTTGACGCAACTTTGCCTCGGTGTGTAGGATTACTGTCCATCAGCAGCAACACATGGCTGCTTTGGAGAAAAAAAACTCGATTTCAATAATGTTATTTATTTTTTGCCTCTTTTCCTCGTATTCAATCACTTCCCCGTCTTGTTCCAGTCCCTCGCTCTTCTTCTCCCGCCTCCGTATCCCTGCCGTCCTTCATTATTTCAAAATGTCGTTATCAAATCTGACAGTCCTTTTTATTGGAAGACAAAAGCTCATTTCTGAGGCGGTGGTGTCGGAAACACAAATGTTATTTACAATTCAATCCACCTAGATAATTGCAGACTGCTGGAACACACCGGGGCAACTGACATCAATCGCTTCCATTGTGTCTGCAACAGGAAGGAATGACCACGGCTGGAAAGTGAAAACACCCCAAATATCACAGTAAGTGTTGAGGACAAAGTAAAACAAGAAAGAAAAACACATGAAGGCTCCTCCAGCAACGTTTGATTTAATTTGTCACAGAGCTCCACAGCCTCAGAACTTCAAACCAATTGCCTCTTGACATGGCATTACAAATTAAATCACACAGAGACGATGAAGGACAAGTGAGTTGCCGGGCAGTAATCTCATCATAGCTGTCTTAATTGCTCTGTAAATCACTAAATTGCGTCCTGAAAGCACAAGGATGATCGCTTCCTTATCTGCTGTCAATTAAATATGCGTGTGGGGGGGTAGGTGATACTTCACTTACTGTTCCCAGGTACTTAGGTCAGAAGAGGTGCACAACAAAGTGGATCTGCTGTGCCACATGGTGTGACATTTGACTTATGTGGAGACACTTGTTAATAACCCCCCCCCCACACTACGTATGCAGAAGCCCTGAACAAGGAAAGGTCTTTTCTCCAAGGCCTCATCCGGAGCTGAAGCACGTAGAAAGGCGGCACTGGACGGCTTCCAGTTGAGATGGTTAAAACATCCCTGCCACTGGAAACTCTCCCCAAGGCTACGCAGCAAAAGCGATGTTTTCTAAGTTAAAAAACAAAAGCACAACGTGCCTCTTAAACTCCTACATGAACCCAGCAGAGAGCTTGTAGTTTCCTGCCTCCCTAAAAGAACATGAAAAATACATCAAATCCTCCAAAATGTCAAGAAAAATAATTCATATCTCTTCCTGGCACAAGGCTCCAGCGCCAGGGAGCTTGATGTTTGGCCCTAAAGGTTATCGTGTGCTCTCACAGCCTCCTGCAGCCTCCCTGTGCCTCCCATACAACACACACCACTGGCAAGGTTAGCGCCTAAGCCCTTCTGGAACAGCAGGGGAAAACCCTGCATTTTGGAAGATTTATTTGGAGAAGCACAGAGGGGCAGGCAGCAAGAAGGAAGGAGAATAAAGTATTTTCTGGGAAGCTATTAAGGTGGTGGCAAGGGCAACTTAGGGCGAAGACATAACATATAGAAGCAACAACAGGGTGAATTTACTCAGGGCGTTCACTGAGCCGTATGATAACCTTTCAAAGCTCCAGATTTATGCCTTGCTCAAGGACTCTGCCACAGTGAGATCACATCTCAGGGTGGACTCACACCCAAAGCTCTGGTTCCTGCATCGGAACCAATGTGAGGACGAAGCATTGTTTTCATTTTCCAACTGGTCCGGTTTGTGTGAGTATCGGTGCTACAGCAGCCTCCACGTGCTCTCCTGCGCTGTGACAAGTGTGTGGCTGAAGCAGGAAGATGTTAAATTGAGGAAAAAACAAATTGTTGTTTTTGAAAATTTAAGCCATTTTTCAATAATCGAAATTTTTTGGAAAATTAGGGTAATTTCTTCAAAATCGATGGATTTTTTTGACAATTGAGGTCATTTTTCAAAATAATTTTTTTTTATAAAACTAAATACATTTTTTCTAAATGTATGGTTTTTTAGAAAGTTGAGGTCATTTCTTCAAAATCGAAGGTTTTTTAAAAATGGAGTTTATTTTTTCAAAATTTATTTTTTTTTGATAATTTTTTGAAAATTAAGGTCATTTTTTGCAAAATCAAAAGGTTTATTGAAAGTTGGTCATTTTTCGAAAATCGAAGGGATTTTTGAAAATGGAGGTAATCAAGATCATAAGTTTTTTTTCTTGAAAGTTGAAGATTTTTTGAAACTTTAGGCCTTTTTTTCAAAATCGAAAGATATTTTTAAAATGAAGGTAATATTTTTGAAAATCAAAGGTTTTTTGAAAGTTGAAGCCATTTTTCAATAATCGAAGGTTTTTATGAAAATTGTGGTAAATTTTTGAAAATGAAACATTTTCTTGAAAGTTGAAGACTTTTTATAAAATTGGCTTCATTTTTGAAAATCGAAAGATATTTCTAAAATGAAGGTTATATTTTAGAAAATTGAAAGTTTTTTGACAATTGAGGTCATAAATATATATTTTCTTAAATATAAACAAATGTCTAATCGCGGCCCGTGTTGGAGACCTCTGGTCTGGGTGCAGAGAAGCGGCCCGTGTGTCTGTCACACTGTGGCGTCCACACTTCATCAGGTTCTTCTGGACTGAACAAGGCTGCTGTTAATCTCCCTGACCAGCTTTGAGTAATATTGGTTTTGAGGAGCTACACAATTACTTCGAGCACCATGTACAATGAATGTTAATGTTGATGGCTCTGAAGCGGCGGTGGCGAGAGATAAGAGGATGATTCCAGATGAATCACTGACATGTGTAAAGGAGTCTCTGTCCCCCGCAGCGTGCTGCCTCCGCTCTGCCCCTTCAACCCCGACTTAAAAGACTGTTAATTAAAATGAAATAAATGATAATCTCATCAAAGTTAAGGGCTGTTTGATCATCTCTTCCTCACACACACACACACACACAGCCAGCGTGACTATCGGCACTATAAGCTCCGGTGACGGCAGCGTGCAGCTGATACTCTGAGGACATATTTGAAGTCTGTGTGAGCGACGGGCATGAAACACTGGGAGACATTATCGCGTATCACTGGCATCATCCGTATTTCACTGTGCATCACTGCCCCCCCCCCCAGCTGTTTCCCTCAGTCACAGCGAGACGCAGTCTAACGTCAGGCGCCACCACAGCGGGACAGAAGGGGAAGCAGCCTCGGCGCTGACGGTTGACGCCGCAGCATCGTATCGTGACGGTGAAGTGTAGCATGTCAAACGCTCTGAGACGTAGAAATGAAACGTTTAGAGCTACTTAACTGAGTACGTTTATCTGAAAGTTGTCATTCAAACGATGCACAATCCTGCTGCAACATGACAACAATGCTGCATAATAACACTTTACTTTATAATACTTAAGCACAGAGTTGTGCTTGAATACGAGCGGATGACGGACGCACTTTAAGTCCAGAATTCATTCAAAATTTGAGTTTTAAACTCATGAATATGTAATTTCAGCGTCATCTTTAGGTTTAGCAGCGCGAGCAACAGACGTCTACAGGCTTGAACATTTCATTAATTTATTTATAAATCACAGAAGCAGATGTTTCCTGGAGCAGCTGCTAATCTTTGTTTCCATCTTCAGTGATAATTCATGCCTTTCACTTCACACTCACGCAGGAAACACGTCGGACTGAGGGAATGATTCTCATTTGCAGCTTCAGAATCACCTACGCAGAGTTTCTGACTTCATATTCTCACAGTCGTCTCCGCAGCGCTGACCTGTTCACTGCACATGTGTACACACATCTGTCCTCTCCCAGGAGACGCAATCACAGAGCTCTGTGCGGGACACACGCCGGGAGGGAGACAGGCAGATAGACGGGGATGTTGACAAAGACAGAAGTAGAGAGGGAGGGAAAGAAAGAGGGAGGTCGAGGAAGAAGAATGAGGGAGAGATTTCCTAAACATCCAGATATTACGAGGAGGCGGCAAGTCTCTTAGCGCTCGCGGGAAGAAAGCAGCTCATTGTTGCGGCGAGAGGAGAAGACGGAGAAAGGAGAGCATTGTTAGCGGAGACCCGGCTGACAGCTCCACAGATAAGCCTCATATTTTGGAGGAGGTGAGGAGGAGGAGGAGGAGGAGGAGGAGGAGCAGCCTGGGCATGCCGTTGTGTTATGATGACTTGGGGTGAAATCGGCGCGGTGAGGAAACGAGAGGAAGGAAAACAGAGAGAGCATGAAGGGAACGGGGGGGGGGGGGGGGGGGGGGGAAGGGGGGGGGGAAGGGAAAAGGAAAGGTGAAGGGGGGGGGGGAGTGGAGCGAGACGAAGAGGAACCCAGAGGTTACACAGAGAAAGACGCAGAGCGAGTCGCTGGCAGAGTCAAGTGTTTCCAGTGGAAAATATGAGGCGGAGGAAGGAGGGACGCTATAGGACGAGAGGGTGGGGGGCGAGGGTGGGGGGCGAGGGTGGGGGGCGAGGGTGTTTACGAGGGGAAATCCATCTTACAGCACATTTTCTACCGTTAAAAATTCATATGTGTCCCCGGTGCAGCAGGCTCACAGCGCCGCAATCTAGGAACACGAGCTCCATGCAGAAGATGCAGAAGCACGAAGAGTTGAATGATGTTTGATGTGATTCACAAAAATCCACGTGAACCCTACACCCCCCCCCCCCCCACACCCCCCCCCCCCCACCCCCCCCCCAGCATCAGACAGAAAGATCTGCAGAAAGATTATCCAATTATTTTTCATGCAAAAATGTCTTTAAAAGCTGTTTTTTTCTTTCTGCTCTTCTCTGTTTTATATCATATTAAGTGAATATATATATATTATATATATATATAATACATATATATATAACGAGTGTCAGTGCTACAATAAAGGGTCACAGCATAGAACATAGAATTACATAAATCTAAAGACACTGATTCTCTGGTAGAACGCAGTTTAAACAACAACAGCTGCTGACAACAAGTGTTATATTACATTATACATATACATTATATATACATTATATATATATATATTATATATATATATATATATATGCATTATAACGGGCTGTGGCAGAAAGCTGAGGAAACGGGAGCAGACGTTAGTAAAGAAAAGGAATTATTTAGTAATTTGAGCTTTAAGAGCAACAGGAACGTGTTGAACGTAATGAAAACAACAGTGTAAATGATCATAAAGGGATAATATAAGATATAACTATAACCCTGCAGGTGTTATATATTACCTACATTGTAAAGCTTCATTTAATTATGCATTAATGGCTCTTCGGCCATAAAACCAACAATGCGTCTCCAGAATAAAAGCCTCTCAGTGGAACTGCAGGTTGGAACAGTGGCAGGAAGGTTTTGCACCAAAAATTTAATTTGACATTGAAAAAGGAAACGTTTGCACTGAAAAAAAGTTGAAAAATAAATACCACGGAAAAAAGAAAAAAACAGAAGCTGGTGAAAAACACATCAGAATGCAAAAAAATTCAAAATAAAATTATTTTTAAAGCCTTTCTGTATTTTTCAGTGGAACTTTTTTTCAGTGCCAATGTTTCCTTTATAAAAACTTACTGTTGCTGTTCTGGCTCCATGACACAGAGCAGACATATATATAATATATATAATATATATATATACATATAATATATATACATAAAACAATACATTCTATTAACAGGCCTCGTTGTAGGACGCTGCACGAGGAAGACATTAAAGTGTGTGTGTGTGTGTGTGTGTGTGTGTGACCGCTGCACACTCTGACTCCTGATACGTCCAGGGAGCCAACTGTCATGTGCACGTGTTAACACACACACACACACACACACACACACAACCACAAATACACCCCTATTATAAAGTCATTAAAGTATAATGATGGAGAGGGCTCTTAGCTATAAAACCTGTGCTAAAGTATGCTCACACACACACACACACACACACACACACACACACACACACACA
>CALSBV010011674.1:0-14664 GCA_943590825.1 Bovichtus diacanthus
AGAATTAAGAGGAAAGCTAAAATGAATGTAAGAGGTTATTCCTGTGTGCTGTGCTGAGAAGAAGAGCCCAGCGGCGGTGTTGCCTGTAATGAAGGAGTATGTCACTGTGGACAGTGTTGGAAGTCCTGGTGATTGTACCGATAATAGCCGGGCTGCAGGAAATTGTTTTCAATTGTTTTCTGAACCACTTTCCGTGGGATGGGTTGTTGATTTATTTTCAGGCCTGACGCTCGACTGCACGGCGGTTTGTGCCCAAACATCCCACTCCATGTGGTCCTTCTCTTAAATACAGAGCTGCAGACACAGGGCTTTAATCAGGCGTCCCTGCAGAAAGAACTACAGCAGGGACGCTTTGTGACCGGGGCGATGCCGTCTCCTCGAACAACGCAGCGCACAACTGTCAAAAAAGATTGTTCAATTACTGAGAAAGAGATTCAGGCAGCTGAAATGACATCTCATAACGTCTGTCACAACTCCGGAGAGAACTAATCATCTACCAGAGCTGACTCCAGGAAAACTTCTCTTTTCTTTCTTTGTTCCGTTGTGTCAAAGACATTTTTACCTGGGTCTCACTTTGGGACACGTGCCCTCGTGTTATTAAAGCTTTCTTGTCAAACCAGCAAAATAAACTGAGAGCTGCCTGTTTAACTTTGCATTCACAATTAATTGCCTTGTGAATTGAAACTTGTTTATGAAAATTGTAGTTGGAACAATATTTGAAAGCAGTTAAGAAAACTACAAAGGCACGAGCAGCAATAATGAATGTCTCTAATCACAGCTGCAGAAAATCAGTGTCTGTTCTTTCATCGTTTTCTGTTTGCAGGAAGACTTGACAGGGTTGAAGCCGTGGAAAAAGATCAGACCTTTTCTATGAGCGTGGAAATGCATTATTAAGGCGTTTACAATACATTCGCAAAGACCAGAATGATGAACAATATTGCTGTTTTCTTTGCATTCTCCATTAGTCTCCACATCTAACGGCACAGAGAACACAGCACCGCGTCTCTTCCACGTGCTCCACATCTATCGCTGCTTTTCTTCTTCTCTGAAACAGGATGGAGTCGTCCAGGCCTGGAGCCGCGTTGCGTTTGTAGAGAATGTTTTTTTGAGGTTAAAAGCGACCGGATAACAAGCGTAATGTGGGACAAAGAGTCCGTTTGTGTGGGACACGGGTCCGATCCTCAGCTCACGTAAAAATCTTACTTTTCTATCCTCAGCTCGTGACATCTCTGCTTTGTTCTCTGCTCTGCTCTCGTACTGCGGCGATGCACCTAGTACATTTTTACAAAGAGTTTGTCCCGTAGCGACTAAAGCCAATCAAAATGTCTCAGTATGCAGGATGCTGCGCAGACACCTGCAGCTCATCTTCAAAGAGAGTATTGTGCAGCCGGTTGAAAGCCGTCTCTAATGCAACTTTACACGTTCCCTTAAACGTGTCTTCACAGGCCAATATTCATGCAGAATCTAAGAATAGCGACTTTGAGGAGGACATCCAGGGGACACGGAGTCAATGTCAAGTGTCTTGCAGTCTGATAACTGATCCTACGCTGGGCTTCTATTGTTTTCTCAAGGATCTGCCATTCTGAGAGGCTTTATAAGCTCCAACCTTGACCTCTTAGTCGTAACAAGAGCGTAACAAGACTCATGATGTGGGTTTGACAATTAGTCTCCATTTCACCCTGAACTCTGGAGGAAAAGACAGTCGACGCTGCTGTTGCAGGATAAAGACAAATGGCACGAGAAATCGTTCTTAGAAACTTCCCTGTGATAGATCGAGCTCGTCTGGTACGCTGAAGGCGACTGATTACGGCGTGTAAAAGTGCAAACTCAGCACATCCATAATCTCCCAGAATCCCCAATCAGATCTTCACTTGAGATGAGAATTTGCTGGTGCAATCCTGAAGTTACGGCATGTCTGTGGTGGGGGGCACAGTAATACAGGTTAAGGGCAAAATATCATGACTATAAGAAACGGATTTACAACAGATTTTACTTAAAAAAACAAATAAGTTTGTTACGACTGAGAGATCAGAGAAGTTTGGATTTAAGGCTCTGAAACGAGCGAGTCGCTGAAAGACGAGGACGTCGTCTCCTCTCAATCAAGCCTCCGTGAACCTTCAGCGCTCACGTTTCAGCAGCGAGCGACTGTCCTGGGAATACATTCATCACTGCAAATTAAACTCTGTCGTGAATTATCACAGAGGTGCAAATTGTTTGCATCTAATCAATACTCTAAGTCTCATCGATGCAAATGATCCGCGAGAGAGAGACGGATGGAGCGCAGAGTTTTCACTGCAGAGCCTTTTTAATGGGCTTTCAAACCGAACAGTCCAGCGAGTCATTCATTAGCAGAATAACTGAGCGCAAAGAGGACAGCGGTGATAGGACCGACGACGGAGCTGGTTGCCAGGCAGCAAGCCACAGATTGATTTATAAATTCAAGTGACCGATCACACCCAGTCTTCAGGGTTTGAGGAGAATGTGACAGCGTGAGACGTTGTCTCAACACAAGCAGCAAGTTGACTCAGATACATGAATGAAGAAGGGGATTTTGTTTTTATCGTACCAGTTGGTTTTATTATGACAATGCACACTTGAGAAGCAAAAAAGCCTTGGCATCCTGCAAAAACCAACAATATTATGACAACACGAGTCACTCGCTTGAGCCTCCACCAGCCGCGGAGTGGACCGCGCCCTACATTATTATTGCAAAGGGTCACTTTCAGTTGAAACTCATTAGCAAACATAAGGACATAAAAATAAAATTTGTGATTACATAAAATATGGGTCATTCCATCTTTGTATAGTGGGAGATACAATTTGATATGCAAACACACACACAATAAAATAAAACACTTGAAATATGTGACCCATGAGAAAAAAACAAACAAAAAAACAAAGTGTACATAATTGAATCATAATTGAACTTCTAGGCTAAGATTTTACAAATCACAGAAGACTAATCATTAATCATGTTTTTCTTTTAATAATCAAACAATTTGAGGCTGTATCAAAAACTTGGTAAAAAAATTAGAAGGAGATTGAGCGTTTTTCAGTGAGCTAATTGCTGGAAAGTTTTTTCTTCCTTCTGAATCTCTGCCTCGATCATCTCCTCTGTGACCTCTAAAATGTGAGTATTTGTACAATCCCATGTGGGACAGTCTCCATGGCACACACAGTTTCTCCTGACTGCCTCATTACGTAAAAAAATAATTATCCCTGGTCCAAAATAAACTGAAGGGGTCCTTTTCCTGTTTGTGTACGTGTTGGCGGTGTAGTTATGTAGAAAAGGGCGGACAAGGCATTTCACTTTTACTCTAGTTTTGTTAACCTCAGGTAACACCGTTGCCAAATTAACTGAAATCTGCGTTCAACTATACTTTTTGCATCCAAATCCACTCCAAACTCTGCATTTACAAGTTAGTTAGATAATCTCTTTCATAATAAAAACAGTAGTTCATGTGTTCGCACATTAACCCCCTCCCTGCCAGTGTTCTTACAGCTTATTGTTAGACGCTGAGGAGACGAGGGAAGATGTTCATCTAATGGACAGTAATCGTTATATTAAAACAGGAATAAAGAGCTCCTGCAGGTTATTTTAGCACGGCAGTCCCTTTCTTCCCGCTCTCTTCCTCCACCAAAAAAATATAACACAATCTATCTTCCAGATATACAGTGAATTTCAAAATCAATGAAACAAACAAATTATTTATTATTCATCTCTAAATCTTTTTTTTAGGCTACCTTGTTATTCTCATCTTTACTAGACAATGTGAATAAGAATAGAAACAGACAACTAGTGTTAAAAGGCAAACCGTATTGAATCTGAATAAACACGCCCACTCATTCACACACACACACACACACACACACACACACACACAGCTCGGCCTCCCATTCTCTTGTGTCGTCTGCAGGGGGGATTTGAGATCCTTGTGATAGCTTTTTTCATTTTCAGAGAATCTCACTCTCCTTATTAAAAAAACACGAGTTGTTGCCTGCAGTGGTCTGATGGCAGTTCACTGTCTTCTCGTATTATTCAAAAAGCAAGACAAAAGAAGAGTTGTTAGGCAAACAATTCAGTCCAGGAAAAAAAAAGAATAATAACCTTGGGATAATGATGAAAAAATGAAATAAAAGCCAGTATTTTAAAATCAACAGAGACAAAAATGAAATGCTGGGAAGGGAGAGCACCGGTCCTAATCATCGCTTCTGACCAACTGATCGATCCAAAAGTCAATGTGACGAGAATTTGTTTGTCTTAGGCCACTGTAGTAGCTGGGCTACCACGACACCAGTAGTCCCTCCCAGCTGTTTCAACCAATCATCCCATCTGTCTACTGTAAAACCCCACCCGACTCATTTCGCCCCCTCCCAAACCAAAGTCCCCTGCAGCTGTTTTGTACTTTAGCACCTCTCGTCATCTCTCCCTGTAAATGTCCAGACAGACAAACACCAGAATGGAAACCGTCACAGTTCCTCAGGCATCCTCTCCCTCCACCCTATGAGGGGAGGGTGAAACAAGTCTTAAGGTGGCACGTAGGGAGGTGGAGATCTGTAGGGAGTCATGTTCTTGGGACGGGAGCCCTTGCCGTCCATGGGAGTGGTGAAGGGAGGTGGTGGCTGGTAGGGAGGCGCGTTGGGGTCCTCGTCCCGCAGGGCTGTGTACTCCCCCAGCAGCTCCTGGTTGAGGGGGGTGGTTTCTGGCGTGGCCATGTTGGGGTACTCCGGGGGTGGAAGTGGGGGCTTCTCCTCCTGTAGAATCAAGGGCATACTGGAAGATGGAGGCGGCTTAGAGTCATCAAGTTCATCTGCAAAGATAATGGGCACGCCTTTTTTGATGAAGGTGGCCTGATCCTCGATGGTGAGCTTGCCCTTTCTTTTCTTCCTGTAGCAGATCATTGCAATGATGCCTGCGATTAACAAGATTGCTGCCACCACCACGGCGGGAATGACTGTGTGGAGATAGACGTCATCTGTGCTCTGCCGGCCTGTTCCCAGACTTGGTGTGACTGCTGGAGGTTCTGGTATATCAATCTCTCCTGGAGGGATGAAGGAATATGTTCTGCAGCTTGCCCTGCCCTTCACCATGACATCCAGGGGTCTGAATTCAGGATCCATAGAGTATCTGAAAGTCTGCGAGGGTTTTCCGTCAGCATTTGCGAGCGTCCTGCTCATGACTGTGATCTGTTCCTTTGGACATGGGTGCTGCGGGAGGCTGGTGTTTGTCCACTCCACCACGATGGACCCTTTGGTGATATTTCGTAGACTGACTGTGCTGCTGTTGCGGTCTCCCAGTGCATATGCCAGCTTCTTGACCAGCAGGATCTTCTTGTGGATGTCGTTTGTTATTGAACGCGGCTCACCTTCGAATCGGGCCGTGAAGATCACAGGGCTCTTGTCATTGATGGGCCAGCGGCTCACACGGACCTCAAAAGCATCAATTGCATTCAGGCCACCTTTGTCAGTTGCCTGCATGAAGTATTCATGTTTCCCCACATGCTGAACATCAGGCAGACCATAGAGAAGTTGGCTGGTTGTGTTGAACTGGATCCAGGATCCCTCTCCAACCACTTCATTGTGGTTCTGTCTCAAAGTCAGACGCAGCTTGTCAGTTGTTCCATCCTCTTTATCAAAGAATGTATCAGATGGGATCTTAACCTCGAAATAGGTGCCCACCAACCCATTGACCTGGTCAATGGGGTTACGCAGGACAGGCTTCTCATTGTATGGGTCCGGGATGACGACGGCAGGTGATGGTGTGGTACGTCTCGACGGCTTGGCTGTGGAGGTCTTTGTCTCTCTGGGCGCGGGTGTGGTTTTGGGTCTCTTAGGTTTCCTGGTAGGCCTTCTAGTAGTTGTAGGTGGTGTAGCAGTGGCTTCCACATAAATAGGCCTGGTCATGGTGGGCTGGATAAGGACGGTGCTGGTCGTCTCAACTACCCTTGTTGGTTGAGGGGGCCCCAGGGTTGGGGTGTGGGCAATAGATTCACGGACTCTGATTGTAGGTTTGCCTGGTAGGGGGACGGGGCCTCTCACAGGGGGGGCAGAGCTTTCGGTTGGTGCAGCAATAGAGGGGGAGGAGAGGGTTGGGATGATCCTCACTGGAGGCTCCACTACAGTTGTTGGAGGAAGCACGGCCAGGACAGGAGTTGGAGTGTTGTTTAATTGCCGCCTCACCCGTTTAGGGACGTGGGGCTTCTTGTTGGCGATGTGCCATCCCACCACAGGGTACCCCAGCTTGGCTGACATTGTGCCTTCCTTTGCGGGACCCTGGACACTGTTGATATTCGGGACTGTGCTCTGGTCTAGTGAGCAGCCGAGCTTCCAGGACAACAGAGCGCCATTCTCCACCACCTGGAGAGACGTTGAGAAGAGTTCATTTTATTATCCATCTACTGATACGATACACAAAGAAAAGCATAGTCACGGACCTAAAAACAAGCTCCGACACGTTTCGGCATCAAGCTGTTATCAAGAAGTCAAAAAAACAATTCCCTGATGATGTTCTTAGGTCTATGACTACACCATTACAATAAAGGAAGTGTCATTGTTTAGAAAGAGTGTTTTTCTGTATTTTTATCCAAAAAGCACCTCAAACAAACTCTATTTTTGAGTCCAGGAAGCGCTCCTACCCAAACATTTATGATTACTAATATGATATGTTAAATTATTCACTGACAGGAAATGATTTACTTTACATTGAACCACATACTCATGGGCAGAGGTGAACAAAGTACTCTTTACTTTACTTTAAGTAAAAGTATTAATACCACAGTGAAGAAATACTCTGTCCTGCATTCAAACTTAGTATTACTGTCAACACAAACTTAAAACACAAAAAGTAAAAGACCTCATTCTGCACAACGGCCCATTTCAGAACAACATTTATTATTTTAATTATTGATGCATTAATGTTGCATCAATTATTTTTACCACATGTACTGACGGGTAGTAGAAGGAATCAATAAAGTTTTATCTTAACCTATAATAATACATAATGAACCATTTGTTTATTATATTTTGCATATTAATCTGAATCTTTTTAAAGTTATGATATAAATGTAGTAAAATATACAAAATTGTGGTTGTGTAGAAGGTTAAAGTAGCAGCAAATGGAAACACTGTGCTGTTCTTAAGTACAGTGTTTGAGTAAATGCACTGCTCGCGGCTCATTAAGGTTCCTTCTCTGACGTCATCCACTCACCTTCTTGGCATTCCCCGGCCCGGCCATGAAGGCAGACATGTCGAACAGCCTGTTGTTGACCACAGGGAGGATCTTCATGTGCTGCAGCTCCACCCCAGAGAAGCTCCTCATGTCGTCCAGCAGCTCCACCCTCTGTTCTGAGCTCATCTTGGTCAAGTCGGCGTCGAGGATCACCGTCAGCACCGTGACCGGCTCCTCGTTGCTGCACATGAACGGCTGGACGTCGTCTTCGCTGGAGGCCTGGTTTGACGCCAGCTGGGCTGAATCTGCGTCCAGATGATCTTCAGGGTGCACCTCGATGGAAAACACCTCAGAAGAAGAGGAGGATTTTGTGTGGTTGGAGATGGACGCCGAGATGTAATGGACACCTTTGTCCTCCTCCAGCGGTAGACCCTGCAGGACCCTGCTGCTGGCATCCCAGTGCAGCCAGGCAGGGAGCGAGTCCTTCCCCATCTCTGTGATCTGAGGGACAAACGCAACACGCCATCAATGACATCATCTCTTAACGAACGCTAATCAAGCCGCTTGGTGTTTGTCAGACGGGATAAAACACGTGTCGTGAAGGAACATATGAAACACGAAGAAAATCATTTTCATTCCGTCTGATCTACAAGCCGATGGTCGAATGAAAGAAACAAAGGGAATAAAGGAAACAGGAAGTGAAGGCCTCACACACAAAAAGCTTTCAGACGTACAACATTTGGCAACTGTTACCTGTGGAAAAGGTTCTGCTTGCTTATGGAATAAGTGATTTAATTTGACGTTTGCTGGAAAAACAGCGATCAAGGCTAGATAGACAAAATACACTTGCACAGATACAACTTTCACTTTCACTTTCACAACGTATATAGCTTTTTTTGAGTGACAGGTGCTTTATTCGCATCGTATGCACCAATGGAACTTTGCTTTTGTGGCTTTTTTATTCATCACCCTCACAATTTGTATTTCTCATGTTCTTTTGTCTGAAATAATATGTTATTGATTCAAGTTGTGCTTTATTTTTTACGATTTACGACGGGAGCGAAGGGGAAGACGGACGCAGGAATGAAGGCTTTGGCTGCTATAAACCACAGGACCAGGATTTACTGCCGCGGCTACGCTACATGCTATGCACCGGCATCCTTACACACAAACACTCTCAATTGTAATTTAAACCCGACTAAGATTAAAATAACGTGGCCAATTATAAGACTGGGGACGTCCCCGTGGCAGGAGGCTGATGGAGAGAAATGGATCACTGGGGAGTGACAATGCAGCCACACACATAAATCCAAAAACAAGAACAAATGCATCCTCTGCTCCCCAGCCCCTACAAGTTAATTCTGCGGCTAATAAATCCTGGTTGATAAATTATGTAGAGGCAGTGCTCCCTAGACACATCATTAATGCTCTAACCAGCACACAGGCAGCGCCGGGGGAAAACTATAAACACACACACAGAAGCAAACACGAGCATGCAGGCGGACACACACACACACATGTGCAAGGCCTTCGACGGACACACAGGGACACACCCCGACGTACAGCACGCAGCTCAACTCACACGTAAACACACACCAACACACACCTTGCCCCGAGCCGGGCTTCTAACAATGATCCTCTCAAGGTTTTATTAAACAAATCCCACAATAATGTTTGACGCAACTTTGCCTCGGTGTGTAGGATTACTGTCCATCAGCAGCAACACATGGCTGCTTTGGAGAAAAAAAACTCGATTTCAATAATGTTATTTATTTTTTGCCTCTTTTCCTCGTATTCAATCACTTCCTCGTCTTGTTCCAGTCCCTCGCTCTTCTTCTCCCGCCTCCGTATCCCTGCCGTCCTTCATTATTTCAAAATGTCGTTATCAAATCTGACAGTCCTTTTTATTGGAAGACAAAAGCTCATTTCTGAGGCGGTGGTGTCGGAAACACAAATGTTATTTACAATTCAATCCACCTAGATAATTGCAGACTGCTGGAACACACCGGGGCAACTGACATCAATCGCTTCCATTGTGTCTGCAACAGGAAGGAATGACCACGGCTGGAAAGTGAAAACACCCCAAATATGTTGAGGACAAAGTAAAACAAGAAAGAAAAACACATGAAGGCTCCTCCAGCAACGTTTGATTTAATTTGTCACAGAGCTCCACAGCCTCAGAACTTCAAACCAATTGCCTCTTGACATGGCATTACAAATTAAATCACACAGAGACGATGAAGGACAAGTGAGTTGCCGGGCAGTAATCTCATCATAGCTGTCTTAATTGCTCTGTAAATCACTAAATTGCGTCCTGAAAGCACAAGGATGATCGCTTCCTTATCTGCTGTCAATTAAATATGCGTGTGGGGGGGTAGGTGATACTTCACTTACTGTTCCCAGGTACTTAGGTCAGAAGAGGTGCACAACAAAGTGGATCTGCTGTGCCACATGGTGTGACATTTGGCTTATGTGGAGACACTTGTTAATAACCCCCCCCCCCACACTACGTATGCAGAAGCCCTGAACAAGGAAAGGTCTTTTCTCCAAGGCCTCATCCGGAGCTGAAGCACGTAGAAAGGCGGCACTGGACGGCTTCCAGTTGAGATGGTTAAAACATCCCTGCCACTGGAAACTCTCCCCAAGGCTACGCAGCAAAAGCGATGTTTTCTAAGTTAAAAAACAAAAGCACAACGTGCCTCTTAAACTCCTACATGAACCCAGCAGAGAGCTTGTAGTTTCCTGCCTCCCTAAAAGAACATGAAAAATACATCAAATCCTCCAAAATGTCAAGAAAAATAATTCATATCTCTTCCTGGCACAAGGCTCCAGCGCCAGGGAGCTTGATGTTTGGCCCTAAAGGTTATCGTGTGCTCTCACAGCCTCCTGCAGCCTCCCTGTGCCTCCCATACAACACACACCACTGGCAAGGTTAGCGCCTAAGCCCTTCTGGAACAGCAGGGGAAAACCCTGCATTTTGGAAGATTTATTTGGAGAAGCACAGAGGGGCAGGCAGCAAGAAGGAAGGAGAATAAAGTATTTTCTGGGAAGCTATTAAGGTGGTGGCAAGGGCAACTTAGGGCGAAGACATAACATATAGAAGCAACAACAGGGTGAATTTACTCAGGGCGTTCACTGAGCCGTATGATAACCTTTCAAAGCTCCAGATTTATGCCTTGCTCAAGGACTCTGCCACAGTGAGATCACATCTCAGGGTGGACTCACACCCAAAGCTCTGGTTCCTGCATCGGAACCAATGTGAGGACGAAGCATTGTTTTCATTTTCCAACTGGTCCGGTTTGTGTGAGTATCGGTGCTACAGCTGCCTCCACGTGCTCTCCTGCGCTGTGACAAGTGTGTGGCTGAAGCAGGAAGATGTTAAATTGAGGAAAAAACAAATTGTTGTTTTTGAAAATTTAAGCCATTTTTCAATAATCGAAATTTTTTGGAAAATTAGGGTAATTTCTTCAAAATCGATGGATTTTTTTGACAATTGAGGTCATTTTTCAAAATAATTTTTTTTTATAAAACTAAATACATTTTTTCTAAATGTATGGTTTTTTAGAAAGTTGAGGTCATTTCTTCAAAATCGAAGGTTTTTTAAAAATGGAGTTTATTTTTTCAAAATTTATTTTTTTTTGATAATTTTTTGAAAATTAAGGTCATTTTTTGCAAAATCAAAAGGTTTATTGAAAGTTGGTCATTTTTCGAAAATCGAAGGGATTTTTGAAAATGGAGGTAATCAAGATCATAAGTTTTTTTTCTTGAAAGTTGAAGATTTTTTGAAACTTTAGGCCTTTTTTTCAAAATCGAAAGATATTTTTAAAATGAAGGTAATATTTTTGAAAATCAAAGGTTTTTTGAAAGTTGAAGCCATTTTTCAATAATCGAAGGTTTTTATGAAAATTGTGGTAAATTTTTGAAAATGAAACATTTTCTTGAAAGTTGAAGACTTTTTGTAAAATTGGCTTCATTTTTGAAAATTCGAAAGATATTTCTAAAATGAAGGTTATATTTTAGAAAATTGAAAGTTTTTTGACAATTGAGGTCATAAATATATATTTTCTTAAATATAAACAAATGTCTAATCGCGGCCCGTGTTGGAGACCTCTGGTCTGGGTGCAGAGAAGCGGCCCGTGTGTCTGTCACACTGTGGCGTCCACACTTCATCAGGTTCTTCTGGACTGAACAAGGCTGCTGTTAATCTCCCTGACCAGCTTTGAGTAATATTGGTTTTGAGGAGCTACACAATTACTTCGAGCACCATGTACAATGAATGTTAATGTTGATGGCTCTGAAGCGGCGGTGGCGAGAGATAAGAGGATGATTCCAGATGAATCACTGACATGTGTAAAGGAGTCTCTGTCCCCCGCAGCGTGCTGCCTCCGCTCTGCCCCTTCAACCCCGACTTAAAAGACTGTTAATTAAAATGAAATAAATGATAATCTCATCAAAGTTAAGGGCTGTTTGATCATCTCTTCCTCACACACACACACACACACAGCCAGCGTGACTATCGGCACTATAAGCTCCGGTGACGGCACCGTGCAGCTGATACTCTGAGGACATATTTGAAGTCTGTGTGAGCGACGGGCATGAAACACTGGGAGACATTATCGCGTATCACTGGCATCATCCGTATTTCACTGTGCATCACTGCCCCCCCCCCCAGCTGTTTCCCTCAGTCACAGCGAGACGCAGTCTAACGTCAGGCGCCACCACAGCGGGACAGAAGGGGAAGCAGCCTCGGCGCTGACGGTTGACGCCGCAGCATCGTATCGTGACGGTGAAGTGTAACATGTCAAACGCTCTGAGACGTAGAAATGAAACGTTTAGAGCTACTTAACTGAGTACGTTTATCTGAAAGTTGTCATTCAAACGATGCACAATCCTGCTGCAACATGACAACAATGCTGCATAATAACACTTTACTTTATAATACTTAAGCACAGAGTTGTGCTTGAATACGAGCGGATGACGGACGCACTTTAAGTCCAGAATTCATTCAAAATTTGAGTTTTAAACTCATGAATATGTTATTTCAGCGTCATCTTTAGGTTTAGCAGCGCGAGCAACAGAAGGTTAAACTCATCGTTTTCACGTCTACAGGCTTGAACATTTCATTAATTTATTTATAAATCACAGAAGCAGATGTTTCCTGGAGCAGCTGCTAATCTTTGTTTCCATCTTCAGTGATAATTCATGCCTTTCACTTCACACTCACGCAGGAAACACGTCGGACTGCTGAGGGAATGATTCTCATTTGCAGCTTCAGAATCACCTACGCAGAGTTTCTGACTTCATATTCTCACAGTCGTCTCCGCAGCGCTGACCTGTTCACTGCACATGTGTACACACATCTGTCCTCTCCCAGGAGACGCAATCACAGAGCTCTGTGCGGGACACACGCCGGGAGGGAGACAGGCAGATAGACGGGGATGTTGACAAAGACAGAAGTAGAGAGGGAGGGAAAGAAAGAGGGAGGTCGAGGAAGAAGAATGAGGGAGAGATTTCCTAAACATCCAGATATTACGAGGAGGCGGCAAGTCTCTTAGCGCTCGCGGGAAGAAAGCAGCTCATTGTTGCGGCGAGAGGAGAAGACGGAGAAAGGAGAGCATTGTTAGCGGAGACCCGGCTGACAGCTCCACAGATAAGCCTCATATTTTGGAGGAGGTGAGGAGGAGGAGGAGGAGGAGCAGCCTGGGCATGCCGTTGTGTTATGATGACTTGGGGTGAAATCGGCGCGGTGAGGAAACGAGAGGAAGGAAAACAGAGAGAGCATGAAGGGAACGGGGGGGGGGGGGGGGGGGGGGGAAGGGGGGGGGGAAGGGAAAAGGAAAGGTGAAGGGGGGGGGGGAGTGGAGCGAGACGAAGAGGAACCCAGAGGTTACACAGAGAAAGACGCAGAGCGAGTCGCTGGCAGAGTCAAGTGTTTCCAGTGGAAAATATGAGGCGGAGGAAGGAGGGACGCTATAGGACGAGAGGGTGGGGGGCGAGGGTGGGGGGCGAGGGTGGGGGGCGAGGGTGTTTACGAGGGGAAATCCATCTTACAGCACATTTTCTACCGTTAAAAATTCATATGTGTCCCCGGTGCAGCAGGCTCACAGCGCCGCAATCTAGGAACACGAGCTCCATGCAGAAGATGCAGAAGCACGAAGAGTTGAATGATGTTTGATGTGATTCACAAAAATCCACGTGAACCCTACACCCCCCCCCCCCCCACACCCCCCCCCCCCCACCCCCCCCCCAGCATCAGACAGAAAGATCTGCAGAAAGATTATCCAATTATTTTTCATGCAAAAATGTCTTTAAAAGCTGTTTTTTTCTTTCTGCTCTTCTCTGTTTTATATCATATTAAGTGAATATATATATATTATATATATATATAATACATATATATATAACGAGTGTCAGTGCTACAATAAAGGGTCACAGCATAGAACATAGAATTACATAAATCTAAAGATTCTCTGGTAGAACGCAGTTTAAACAACAACAGCTGCTGACAACAAGTGTTATATTACATTATACATATACATTATATATACATTATATATATATATATTATATATATATATATATATGCATTATAACGGGCTGTGGCAGAAAGCTGAGGAAACGGGAGCAGACGTTAGTAAAGAAAAGGAATTATTTAGTAATTTGAGCTTTAAGAGCAACAGGAACGTGTTGAACGTAATGAAAACAATAGTGTAAATGATCATAAAGGGATAATATAAGATATAACTATAACCCTGCAGGTGTTATATATTACCTACATTGTAAAGCTTCATTTAATTATGCATTAATGGCTCTTCGGCCATAAAACCAACAATGCGTCTCCAGAATAAAAGCCTCTCAGTGGAACTGCAGGTTGGAACAGTGGCAGGAAGGTTTTGCACCAAAAATTTAATTTGACATTGAAAAAGGAAACGTTTGCACTGAAAAAAAGTTGAAAAATAAATACCACGGAAAAAAGAAAAAAACAGAAGCTGGTGAAAAACACATCAGAATGCAAAAAAATTCAAAATAAAATTATTTTTAAAGCCTTTCTGTATTTTTCAGTGGAACTTTTTTTCAGTGCCAATGTTTCCTTTATAAAAACTTACTGTTGCTGTTCTGGCTCCATGACACAGAGCAGACATATATATAATATATATAATATATATATATACATATAATATATATACATAAAACAATACATTCTATTAACAGGCCTCGTTGTAGGACGCTGCACGAGGAAGACATTAAAGTGTGTGTGTGTGTGTGTGTGTGTGTGTGACCGCTGCACACTCTGACTCCTGATACGTCCAGGGAGCCAACTGTCATGTGCACGTGTTAACACACACACACACACACACACACACACAACCACAAATACACCCCTATTATAAAGTCATTAAAGTATAATGATGGAGAGGGCTCTTAGCTATAAAACCTGTGCTAAAGTATGCTCACACACACACACACACACACACACACACACACACACACACACA
>CALSBV010011675.1:0-10977 GCA_943590825.1 Bovichtus diacanthus
GGTACCAAATGATCCACGGCCCGGTACTGGTCCACGGCCCGGTGGTTGGGGACCCCGGATGTAAATGATGGAAGGTACTGGATGTTTTGTTGAATGGGAAAGCGCGGAGTTATAACGATGACATGGATAATAAAATGTAAGCATCATTGCTTTTTAATCACACAAAGTATGAAATTTAATTATGACGTTTAAATGATTTATATGCTGTTGAGCGCACCCTGCAGAGTGTCCTCTTCATCTGGGCTTTGAGCGCTGGTCTGTACTCTGCGATAACAATACCAGTATGTTAAGATAACTCGTTTTATTATTTGTCCCTCCTTGAAATCACATTAAAGCTCCTATAGCTCCACAGAGACGTGTGTAACAGTGCATCTCTACGTGTTCTCTATCCCTGAGCCACACATGCAGATTTAAATAAATCTTAGGTTCATATGATCCAATATAATGACATAATATTTAACACGCCCAAGGGTAGCTCCGTTTGTATAAATTAACAGACGTTACAGTAACTCATATTCAGAAACAAGGCGGGTGATTTAGGATAACAAATTAGCATGGAATTACAAATATACTTAAAAAGGGGAATTGCATAGAATTTCAGCATGCGCATGTTTTATTCAACATGCCTCAGGCCAGTGCAGTTTGTTTATGTGAGCATGCATCACTGTTCCCCGTAGAAGCAGATAATGAAGAGAAACAGGCTGAGAAAGAGCCATGGTCAGTAACTGTGAACAACCTGATGACGAATGCACAAGTTCAAGGAAATAATATAGAACTTTTGTGAAAGTGTGTGAGAAATATGTTTAACCTCACAGAACATAAAATAATGGAGGTCACTAAATGCATATTATTTTGAAATTAAGTCTGTATGATACAGTTGTTGTGTACAACTGCATACTGTATAAACTGCAATTGAAAATCTCAATATATAAAACTTTCATAATGACTACAAGATATCTTGAATCTTGTATCTTGATATTATACTCGTAAAACAGCTTAACATAGTGCTCTATCTAGCTGTATAATTAGTGGGATCTTCAGGCAATTATGTAAAACAACATTTTGAGGGTTAAACGACACCTTTAAACTCTTTATTCTTTGTACCAGTCAAACAGAATAAGACCTAGCACAGAACCTTGAGGAACACCACATTACAGAGTCAGATGAAGATGCATAGTTATATCATTTCTAACTGTTTTAACGCTTGTACTGTTTTTGTAAAGCACTTAGAGCTGCCTTGTTGTTGAAATGTGCTTTATAAATAGACTTGCCTTGCCTAATAATAAGGTAGTTAGGAAGAAGACCGTCTGTCCACCACTGATCAGGACACTTTCGTCTTCAGTGTCGACTAAAGAGCATTTTCCTGCCGTATTAGACACAGTAACTGTACTACAACTGTCTGAAGTCACAAGTGCTTATACACTAATGTCACTGTCACAAAGTGAAGTGATGATTGTTCAAACCGGGGGGACACTTCCCTCTTCGTCTCTGCTGTGCCAACCTTTGAACAACGCTGTCACATACAGGCTAAAACAATAGAGGACCCACTTCCCATCTGGAGACAAAAGGCTGGTGTCCACCAGGTTGAACATTTATGTCAGGGTTAGGACTTGTGGGGGGGTTTAGGGTTAGGCCTCAGAGGAATTAATGCAAGTCAATTAAATGTCCTCGCAAGTTCCAAAACTATGTGAAAGAGAGAAAGGTGGAGAGCCCGCGCGCTGGCTTCACCCTGAGAGCCAGCACACTTTCAGACAGTCATCAATAAGCCATTTTCTCCCCTCTCCAATGTCGTTTGTCTGGCCGGCAGAAACCAATAGGAATCCATTATATTGAGCACCGTCCTGATTTCAGTTGGACAGTCAGGCTCAGTGTCCTGACAGTGACCAATTGAACACTGAGATACAGTCTCTGCTGTCCAATACAGTTCAAGGAGAATGAGGGGGATCGGGATTCTTAATTTGCTAATAGACTCAGCAGCAGTTTCAGTTCTCTATCGCAGCTTCATCTACTCCCAAAGCTCTTCATCGTCCATACATTACATACGGAGATAATTGTAATATTCAGCGTCATTGGAAGAGCACGGTGTCTTTAATTCATCCATTCATTACTATTAGCAGCTTGCACTGATTTAGTTTAGTTACTCTGCAGATGAATTGGAGGCTTTTGTTTTGTGTAGCACAAAGCTTGCCTCATTTTAATAACTTGTGGTTATTAAAAATAGATTAATGACATGGCTGTACCATCAGATACAGACTCAAACTGTTGCCCACGACATAATGTCATGAAATTAATACATGAAATCTTTTTTTTTTTTAATCAGTCAGCTGCAAGGATGATTCAATGTCATGAAGGAGGGAAAAACACAAATATGCATCTTTTTCACACTAAAGCAAGATGGCAGATTATTAAGAACCTTGATCTCAGAGTCAGATACTTTAGTAGTACTGCTGGTGGAAGACGTGATATATATATATATATATATATATATATATATATATACACATACACACACACACACACACACACACACAATATATCACAGGTGTTATACTTGTGACCAGACCAGGTCTTGTTACAGGCCCAGTTTAACCATTACGTCACCGTGGGACTTTCACCCAGAGCATACATGAACGAGACATTGTTGGTACTAAAGAAATGTTTAGTTGTTTATTCTTAGTTGATTTAAATCGACACAAATAATTATGCAAAAGCGCCACTTTAAATCTTGTGTTTACCAGAAATGTGCTGCTATATTTCTTGTAAATCATTCATCATTAAAACATAAAAAAAAAAACATCTAAATCGACTAAAGAAATGAGAGCTGGACTAAATAACAGTTTCTGATGAAAACTATTCAAAGCTTCAACAGTTATTAACTATTATTAACTAATAATAATTAATGTTGATGATGCATCATGAATAATTAATTGTGATGATCCCACAATGAATAATGTGGGATTACTATTCCTAATTTAATTGGCTTTTTGGGAGACTTTATATTTATATATATATATATATATATATATATATAAAAATATAAATAAATAAATATATATATATAAATAAATATATAAAAATATAATTAAATATATAAATAAATAAATATATAAATATATATAACATTGTATTTATTTTTTAAATATTTAAATAATATTTGGACGGTTGAAACCCCAAAAGAAAATCTTGGTCAGCTAACACCAAAACAACTAATTAGTCAACTAATCGACGAAGATGACGAGGAAGCCCTCATTTTTCAGCCTCGAAACCAGCAGAGGAAAGTCCACAAATACACAGAGATGTGCATTTTAAACAAAAGTAGTATGACCACAAGAAAACAAAAAACAATCCAACCAAAAAGAAATACCTCCAATATCATAATCATATAGCTGAGAAACAGTCCAGATACTACAATCATTTCTAAAAGCGAGATAAAAAAGTTCTAGGTAAAAGTTGTAGCCAGCGAAGCAAAGAGGCAGCAGTGGTAATAGATCCGTGTCTGCCCCAAACCCTGACAGTTAGTTTGTGGCACAGCAGGGGACTTCATCCCAGCCCCCGGCCGACTTACTCCAAACCTGGTGGCCTACATCTGGGTCCTAATATCATCCCATTACAGCAGGGGTTTAAACCCCAGCACAAAGGTTCCCCCCGCCTGCTACGACAGACATTACCATACCTGGGAGTGATTGTGGAGGCAGCACGGCACGCAGAGTTTAAACTTAAAAACTTGAATGAACAGCGTCATGCTACATTATAAGCAGGGAAGGAACAGACACAGCAGCAGCAGACGAGGAAGATCTTCACTTCCTGGTAGCATCCCACACGTCACACATCCACGTGGGACTGAAGCCAGTTACTTAGAAACAACCTTGCATGGACTTTTATGAACTATGATTTAACATCATTTTATGAATGATGTTTCATTTTTGTTCGTATGATACAGTAAATGTATCATGTATAAAAGAAGTATTTGATGTTTGCCATCACTCTGACGTGCACTTCTTTAATATCAGAAGTGGTAATCAGTCTGAATGCATGCGCTTCTTTCTCTTCGCTTACAGAATAAAACTCAGGTTCATCGCACGTTCAGGGGAAGGAACTTTTACTTTCCACTGCCTCAAGGTGAAAAGTTGCACATTGAAGCCGTTAAAAGAGTTCAAGCTTATCCTTCCAGCTGCCGGTTACTTTAGCCGAGGAGGGACTTGACAAATCTCATACAGAGCTCCTAATGAAAACAAAATCCAAAACTCCACAGCTTTATTTGAGAAGTCAGATCTCCTGGCCTTGCACCCTGACAGATCTGCAGCAGTTCTAACTAATGAGTCAAGTCAGCCTGCAGGAGCCTGTAAGCTCTCCCCAGGCCGCTGTGCTTGTATGTAATTTGCGCTGTAAACATCTCCCCATCTCTCGTGACCTTTAACACTCCAGCAGGGCTGAAGAAAACACTGCCAAGCAGAAAGCTTCAGCGTGCCAACTTTATTCTGGCTTATACAACCATTAACATCCGAATAGGTTCAGTGAAACTATTTGCTTTTGCTCGTTGAATTGCTAATTGAGTCTTGACAGTGTTAGATGATAAATATGTTTTCATTTCATTTATTCTCACCAATGTTCTTGTAAAGATGAGTGTTTGGTTGTATTGGTCTATCGCTATATTTATGATTTTAGTAACATTATTAGGGGTGAAACATCGATATATGTCATTTCATATCTCGATAACCATGTATATCACGATATATCACGATGTTTTCTGGTCATTATCGCCCAGCCCCACTGTAGCTTATTCTTAGTAATATGAATAAGATAAGTAAAAGCTAAATCAAGTGCTTTATAAAATGTTTTATCTTCCACAAAAACTATTAATGGTTTTATTCACGTTGCGTCTCTCGGCACGGAAAATTGGTCCATGCACTCACGCGGTGCAACACATGGATTATCCAGCCCAGTTTCTGAATGAAATTATTAATTTATAATTGCTCATGAGGAGCGACACAGTTGAGTCTCTACACTCTCATGTTGAATGCGACACCCTGTAGATTCTAATGGATTTTGATTGGCTGTCGCTGTTACTATCGCTCTGAAAGTGATCCCAGCGATGTCATTCGTCGTTACGGTTCTGCTGTGGACTCCGACATCCACTCCAGTAAGAGCTGCATTTTTTTAAAAGAATACGTTTGTAGTTATCGTTCTTTGTGTGGACGGCCTTTTAAGCAGTGATCAAAAGACACTGTAAGTGCATAATTGCCACATTTTGGATGATAATTAGTATAATCACGGTGTGTGCTCTGATGCTAGTTTGGTGTTTTTACATCTCACTCTCCCTGCGTACAGGCAGCAGATGAGTCAGTCTTTCTTTTGTCTCCCCTCCTCCTCTTCTGTCATGTTCTGACCCTTCGAGAGAGAGGAGGCATAAAGACCTTGGCAGAACAGTTTCACTTCTTTTTGTTCCCTAGCTGCCGTCTTTCTCCAACACTACAGTTTGCATTTATCCTCTTCCTTCTTTCCCCATTTCTTCATTTCCTCTTCTTCTTTCATCTACCCCCTCTGCCCTGCTGCAATATGGCAATCCTCCCCGCCCCAAAAATAATTTCTGCCCTCTTCTCCTTCCCTCGTCTCCACTCATTTCGCCTCTTTCCGGCTTGACCCCTCTGATCCCGAACCCGTAGGGGGCTAACACAACCTTTGATATCAGCTCCTCTCTGTTAGACGGGACTCCTTGGGGTGATAAGTGTACCCAGACAGAGAGGGAGAACGAAGAAGAGGAGGGACGTGAAGATCCCACTGATACTTTAAACGCCACCGTCTCTGAAACAGATGACTTGGTCTCTGTATCTCAGTGCCCACGGCGGTTAATGTAGCTACATGACATGACACTTAGGTCACACTGCTTCAACTGGCAATATGTGTTCAGAGCAGAAAAACTCACGATTTGAGAGCGAGGGTACTAATAGAATCCCTGGTACACTTCTTCAGAGGAACATTACGTTTGTAACTTATCTTATTCTGGTGTAGGCTCATTACTGATGACAATATACCTTTTACAACTTGGATTTAATTATCACGTGTGGTTAGTTTGTGCATTAAAGGCCCGTGTGTTCACATGGGAGCAATTGCTCGTTCAAATCTCGTGTTTTATGGATTACTGACACCATTAACATTTAGATCAAACACGTCTTTTCTGGCCCACAACCTTATCCAAAGAATTGTAGGTTAAAAAGTTCCCATGAAACGGCTAAAAGAGTGCTGTTTGATTCTGCATATTTACACGTTTCATGTAAAACAGTGAGCTAGGGAGGGACTTGTCGCGGTTATTAATTGTACAGTAGCCAATAGCGGTGAATGTTCTACCAATGCTCCTATAGAATTTATTTCAAACATTGTAATAAACACATAACACAGGAAAAAAAAAAGGGAACAAGTCACTTTTAGAGTGGAAGCATTAAATGTCACACATGCAACTTCTATGTTTTTACTATATAACAGCATTTAACACATTTTCTCAAAATTGCATCTCTGCAAAATAAACGTCAGGTTTACCAAACTTTGGGAAGAAAGAAAAGTGTTTCAATTGAAGTATTATACTTCTCGTCCTGCCACATGTTTGGGAACCACTGGTTTAGCTGTTGTACGAGTCTTTTTTTTTTTCAAGCAATCCCCATTTTAGCATCTTTCAGCTCATTGTTTTGTCGTTTCAATCGGCTGTCACCGAACTCATTTCCAGCCACAGCAGCGAGCCTGCCCAACACCAAACTGGACGGCAACCGTAATGCAGCTTTAAGTAACAACAGTGTCGATGAAGCTCTTTACTGCAGATCTGCTGTTGCTGGACTCCAGCCAGGCAAACTATCCGTCAGAGCTTTTGGGGTGAGAAGTGCAGAAAGGATGAGAGGGCAGCGCGAGGAATCTTACCCTGCTCAAGTTACATCATCCAGATACATTACAAACAGGACACGTTTCCAAAGGTCAGAGTTAACTGATAACACACTTAGTTCCATGACGTAAGTGAGAAAACCGACCTCAGTCAATGTCGGAGCAAAACTCCTGCCCTTGACTCAGGAAGACAGCGCAGATATAGTATCACTCTCTGAACAACACACACACACACACACTCACACTATACTGCATGTCTAAGCATATAGGGAAGGTTTTTAGATGTGTAGATTAAATGGAAACACTGTTTTTTAATGACATTGAAATAGTCAGACATGCTGTTAAAACAACATTACATGTAACCTAGACCTACTTGAGTCCTGTGGGCTCAGTTTAAAAAGCAGCAGGAATCAAGGTTTAATGAAAGACATTATACAGTTATGGGAAATGTCGGAACCAGTGTTTTTTGAAGCTTGTCCATAACTAGGTGTTAAAATTTGCTCAGCTTGGTTCTCTGAACTTCAGATCCAGACGTTCAGGAGGTTTTCACCAGGAGACCAATTATCCCTCAGAGGTCTCCTCCTCTACAGAACACACGGACATGGAGAGTAAAACTGATTAAAAACACACTAAATAAAGCAGTTTCAAGTTAAAAATTTGTGTTTCCCAGGTGCAGTTTGGTGGTGCAGGAGAGAGCGGCTACGAGCTAACGGCTAACGTCCGAGGACTAAAATCCTTCATCTTCAAATATAGAGTTAAAAAGCACCAGGATGTAAAAATGTGTCTTAAAACTGCATAAAAAGTCAGTTTGTGAAGCTTCTGGCAGACAAACACAAGTTGACGCTGCTCAAAGTGGAGACGACGCCATGACAGCAGAGAGGAAACTCACCGTCACCTTGTTTAAAATTACCCATTTCTCTGGAAATTGCTGGAAACATTTGGTATAATACAGCTCAGCAAACAGCAGTAGCTCAAAGAAAACAATAGGTTGGCCGACCATCACTGTCTCCTCACTGATTAAGACCATAGACAACCACAACAATATCAAAATGATATATTCTGATAGAAATAATCCTCAATCTATTGGCTCTTTCAGCTCGGGTTTAAAAGATTTGAAAATGACTGCACAAACACACACACACACACACGCACGCACAGGGGGAGGGAATTGGACCAAAGTAAGGTTTGAGTGACTCCTCATTTAAACCAGCAAAGCAACTACAAGCATTGTTGTGAAAGGATGAAAAACTTAATTCCTATCAGACATGAGTATTACCATCGTATTTGTTGTCTTGAGCAAACATTGGCTTAATCCCTCACACACCTCGAGGGACAAGAGAGGAAATAAAGACTAATACACAAGCACGCACAATCAGAAAAAAACTACTACACACTCAAACACCATTTGCGCAAACAAACGCAAGGGCGAACACACACACACACAAATCCGTGCACGTATGGAAACAAATACACAAGTTAACAGGGTTTGAACGGCACATGCAAAACAGTCAATGTCACCACATACATTTGGGCATAAAAATCACACAACACACACATTTCCACCCTGGCTGGCAGAGCAATGTGTTGCTTGGCATTCTGCAAATGTCAGAATAATAGTGTTCACACATTCAGCCAGGCACCTGGGAGATTACATTTTATCAACATACAAATGAGCACTGCTTCATACTACACTGGGCACTGTGACAGAATACTAACCATGGCAGAGATGATAGGAAAATGGCTGTGACATTGAATTGTGGTGCCTCGGTGTGTGTGTGTGTGTGTGTGTGTGTGTGTGTGTGTTTCCATGCACCTTGCTGTGTATGTTTGCTTTGCTCGTTCCTGTGCAGCTGCTTCCTCTCCCTCTGTGTGTGTGTGTGTGTGTGTGTGTGTGTGTGTGTGTGTGTGTGTGTTATTAAACCAGTAGAGCTGTGATGTCGATGTTTGTTGCCTGCAGTGTCAATGTAGCTGAATTTGAAGGAGAATAATCAAATAGGAAACATTGGCGCTCACCGGTATTTATCTTATCTGCAGACCTGAGACTTCAGATTAAGCTCAAATGGCTTTAGGACAACACATATTATTAAAACCTAATCTTAACACTTGAAATACAGTAGCATAGCAAACTCCCCACCTTTAACAAAGCCACAGCGGTCACACTGGTGTGTAGGCCTTTAATCTGATAAAGCACACCACGCTTTACAGTCTTTCAGCTGAGGTCATTGTTCCTCTTGTAAATCATCTAAAGTGAGCCATCATGCGAGATGCTGCTCCAACCACTGGGAGGAATAGCATTGTCATTGTGAGCATGCTGACATTAGCATTTAGCTCAAAGCACCACTGTGCCCAAGTGCAGCATCACATATGAGCTGAGGTGGCTGTAGTCTGGGTCATGTTCGATTAGACTTTTAAAAGACAATTCTATTATAAAAGCCATGCCACCGAATGATGATATGTTTTCAGGACTTTTGCAGCAAAGTTCAGCAACAGTGCGGCTAAGCCTACAAATGAAGGCCTTATATTGTTATATACAGGAACCTGTGGCTGGTAGGAAGAGGATCAGAAGGAAGGGGATGCAGAACAAAGAGAGAACAGGAAAATGGAAGATGATAAAAAGGTATGGAAGTATATTGATGACAAAAGATTTGAGAGTGAAGAACTCATTCCGAGTGCTGCTCAGTCTGCAAGCCATCCTTTAGAGCGCACAGGCACAGACTCGTAATAGCAGAATCCCATTTGTGCGAGAGGAAGAAATATGAGCGTAACAGATTATTTGAGCAGCAACCGTAGTGGCCAAAGCTGCTCGCGCTCACTTTTGGTGCTCTGAATGTCACTTGTACAATGTGACCTGGAAGTGAAAGACAATCCTCTTAGACCCTTCTACTTTCAAAATAAAAGCTGGGACAGCGGCTAAAATCACATTCAACGTGTTGGCAAAATATCTTGTTTTCAAGGCATTATTGAATAGTCATTTTGAGAGTGAAATTCATTAGTATACTATATGTCATAGTGGCTTTTTTCTGAATCAGATGTAGGGTTTTCTTATTTCTTCTTTTAACGTTTTTATAAATAATCTTGACAGATGATCAGAATCATTCTAAGAAAATCATTTATAAATGAGGCTCATTGTCTCTTTTGATCATAATTCTGCCTTCAGAAATCTAATGAGCCTGATTTGGGCTGGTTGGGATTTCTGATCCAAATCCAGGTGGAATTAAGAAAAACAAATGTTTTAATATGACCAATAATACAATTATTATAGGCTGTATATTCTAAAGCTGACTTTCCCCTTGTGTAGCGCTCAGAATTGGGTTTTTTTTCATCAATATTCTTCCATATGAGGGCGGACATGATGAGGGACAAATTAAAGAGGTCAATTGGGAAAGGAAAGTGGGGGAGAGGAGGGAGAAGGAGGTAGAGAGAGACAAGTGGTCAGGATGAAGTAATAACATTTACTCTTTGAATTGTTGTGGTCAGATAGGGTGAAAGTTAATCGATTGATGTTAGTCACGATAATCATTATACAAGCTTGGAGAGACGCTGATTTCTGGATGTTTTTTCTGAGAAACTCATGAAGCAGATGAGATATTGATGTTGCAATATACTTGAGCTATTTGAAAAAGGTATCAATATGCAATTTATTCTTTTCTATCATACACTTCAAATATCTATCTCTATGTAAGTGTGAGCTATTTATTTTCCCATCAATATGCAAAGTATTAAGGTTTTATACAATGCCTCTCAAGTCATTTGATTGCAAAGCAGAGCAGCTTATACACCAGTGACATAAAGAGATGGAGCTGTGCAGCTTTCATCTTCTTCTCCTGTGTGGGAGGTATGTTTGTATGGAAAGTGATACCCCATAATAATGTTCATGAAAGCATACAGTGCATTCAGAAAGTCTTCAGACCCCTTCACTTTTTCAACATTGTGTTACAGCCTTATTATAAAAGAAGATAAGATAAGATAAGACAATAGAATATTGCAAAAGCAGCATAAACACCAGCTCTCATCAGTCACATCGCTGATAGTGTACAGAGCACCAGCGGGTCTGAACAACAAAGCAGTGGACACAGCAACAATGCAATGGACACAACACAGCAACAATGC
>CALSBV010011690.1:0-25712 GCA_943590825.1 Bovichtus diacanthus
ATTTGTAGCATGAGCCAAGACAAAAAAGAACAACATTTAAGTTTGTAGCGTATCCGAATCGCGGGGCGTATACACAAAGGATTTTACACTTTCGGTAACATTGCGAGACAGGGCGTCTGGCCTTGGCGGAGGTCGGCCCCTCAAGATTTAGTTTGAATTCTCAAAAATAAACAGTTTGCACCAGAAAGTTGCTATATTTTCTACGTGTCTGAAATAGCTTTAATCTTCTGTTCCCAGTTTGCCTGCTCTACCTGTCCACAGTAACACCTGCAGAGGTTTCAGCTGAGGGTCACACAGGTGAGAACACAAACCATCTACTTATATATGTTTGGCATCCTGTAAAAGAATGTAAAGTCAGATAATTACGCTACCTTCCTACATTAGGATTGTACTGAGAGCACTTTTAAGTACAGTACAAAGTACAGGTTGAAATGAACCATCAAGTCAATGACCTCTTGAACTGCAGTGTGAGTTTGGAAAGCCTACAGCGGACACTCCCCGTGTGGCGTAATCCCTTTTGGTAAAGCTCAGCTCATTTGTGGTATGATAACATACATTTCACGTTTATTTGTTCCAATGATGTTGAGTCAAAGACTTAACGGCTTAACATGGAAATCAATACTTCCTGTTATACAGTCTTTGTACATGTGAATTAAAAGATGTATTTTTACCAACTTCTGCAGAGGCCGGTGCAGCTGCTGCAGGCAGAGTGACGTACGGTCCCTTAAGAAAACAAGGTTGCTTTTACTTTACCTCACATACCTTTGTGCCTCGTGTTGAGTACAGACATACATTGTATAGTTAAATGGTTAAAGGCTCAATGAAAAGTGTTTAGTTATCATTTAGTTCAGAAGTTCATTGCCATGCACCTTAATAGGATATGATAATATTGATCTTCTTTTCTAACTCATGGCAAGAAGATGACAAGGTGCATGTCCCAACATGTCCTGAAAGGTCCAGTGAAAAGCATTCAAGGAAGCAAACTGATTTTCCAATTCAACCTTAAGTTGGTGCAGAGCAGCGTGTTTCTGTCAGCTGACTAATGCTGTCTCTCCATCAGATGAGGATCGGCTGATGCCGACACCCATTTACTCCACCTTGGGCATGTGGGGAACTTCACATCTGGGTGAGACTCGTTGTGTTTGAAAAGGCATTTGAATGGTAACTGAGTTTTGGAAATAACCAACATCAGAGACCATTCATTTTGCAACAAAGTAAGAGAAATTGGTGCTCTAGTCAGTCGGTATTTTGCCAACACATTGACATAATTCCATCTTTTTCCAAAGCAGAGCCATCTGTAACAGAGGACGTCTTATATGGTACAATCCAGTAGGTAAGACTGACTTTCTGCCACATTCACGTCATGAGATATTTACAACTTGTGCCATTGGACAACTCGGCAGGGTGGTTTTATTGCAAAGTTGGTTGTAAAACCTGTGCATTGACTGTATAAAATTATATAGGAATTTGGGTTTAATTATATTAAATAATGAGCCTTGGCTAACACTTGGCATCCATGTTTGTTTGACATCAAGTCTTATTTTTTCGAGTCTTTACCACCTTGACAGAGCCTACCTGTATATTTCATATTATTTACATTTGCTCTGCACATCTCGTGTGTCCTACAGGTTGCTGAGTGACAGCGGACTGAAGCTTTAAAAGACACGCCATGATATGAGTGAAAACAAGAAGGTGTCATTTCTTTTTGGCAGAACATGTACATTCACTTTGACAGATTTATGACGACTGTAAAGATTGTGTATTCAATGGCAGCATATCATCAAGCAGCCTTAATCTGAGTTCTTTGGAAAAGTCAAGTATCAGGTTATTGTGGTTCAACAGGTAAACCAACTTGTTCCATCTCTGTCTGTGAACACTTGCAAGAACACTTGCAACACGTTCACAGAGACGTGGCTGCTCATAATAGCTCGCTGTGGTCAACTACTCACGTAAAAGTGTTTGTTCGGAAGTGGACACTTTGAGCTTGTGGTTAACAATGTATTATGTTTGCACATGTAAAGGTCACTGATGAGAAGATGAGGAATAAATAACTGCGTTACCCTGTTGTGCACGTCGACGTGTGTATTTTTGTGTTGTGTGACATAAAACATCACTGTTTTCTGAGGGTCCTTGTTATTTTGAGCAGGCTAATAGATCTTTCTTTAACACGGAGTCTGTTCTCGCATTAATGAATGAGGGCCACGATAACACATGATCTATTTAAACACAGTTTAAAGTAACTGCATATAAATGACAGCACATTTCGGCCAAATAAACAAGAGCGTGGCAGCGTGACATTCCTTAGTGTGTCTTCATGAAATGGGTGGACTTATAAATAATAATACTAAAGAGCTGCAAAGTGTGAAAAGCTGCTGACGGTCACTTCACATCGAAACACTGCAGATTAGTTTCTTTAGTGTCCTGTCTCATGACTGTCGCAAACATACTTGGCCCCCCCCAAGATCGAAACCACTATTAAAAGGAACAACTGATAGGTTTGTTTAAAAAAAAAAACTTATTTTGATGTCAACCAAAGGACAGAATTCTCTGTGGTTTGAGGAAGTATTTCTCTTCTTGGAAGGCGTTCGAGGTGCCACATCTTCATATTACAAATGGTGTTCGTATGACACTGTGGAAGACGAGCATGTGGTTTGCAAAGAAAATCCAAGATGAATCAATGATTGAAAAGATCCTCTGTGTATTTCCTCATTCCAGTTCATGTTCTCAAGATACGTAATGACACTGAGGTATTTGCATGAGTATGAGGAACAAGCCCGAACTTGAAAAATATACATTAAATGTGTGCATATAAGAAGCCAAGATTCCACTTCAGGTGACTCTAACAGCAGATGTTGACATTTAAACTCTTCTGGGTAAGAATCTGTCATTGTCTCTGATAATTCATCTTGGAATATTGTATCATAGACTGTCAGCACTAATCTGGACAGCTGTGTCAATGAATTAGTGAGACACGGTAGTTTCAGACATAGAAGTCTGGACTTTCCAAGAATGAAACCTGTCAACTGTGTTTTTCTCTTCCTCTTTGCCGCTTCATGTCACCAAAGAGGGAAAGACTTACTCACTGAGATGGATCTGCATGATGCCAAATGGAAAGTCTGTGAGTACTTTCTAACAAAACCCTTTCTTTTGTGATCCTGACTTTAATTGTAATGGTCAATGTGATCCGAGGCATTCTGACACCAGCTTTAAGCAAATCCTACTCTGAGTTTCTATGAATGAAGCAGATTTTTATACTTCTTGAAAGTTCACATTTCATCTGCTCAGTTCTTTGATTTATTCCCTGTCTTTGAGTCTATTCACTAAAAAAAAATCAATGTTTAGTTCTACTTAGCTAAAAGAGAGACGAGCAGGGACCCTCTACTACATATTTATAAAATTGAGTTGCATATTAAACTGAGCCAAACTCACGTGATTGCACAAGGATTCATGGGTAACAGCAGGGTTGCAACAGCCAAATGCTGGTGAAATATGCAAGTAGCTCAAAGATTCTCTTAGCAGCCGATAAAACAATGGTAATCTATGGAGTGCTGGTAAAAAATGTAATCTCTGACCTTGGTAACAGTTACGCTATCATCAGTGTTGTGTAGATTAATTTTTTTTTGTCTGCTTTGATATGTTGGATTCATGTTACTGGAATGTGACTTTTCACACATAAATATTTTGGAGAAAAACATCAAAACATAGTGAAACTATCATTTGGACCCTCTAAAGGTCACCTGATGTAGACTAAAGATGATGATGCCTGTCGGACTTATCCTAAGTCCGTCTTCATAATAGCATCCAGTAAATGTGATGCAAACAGTGAAATGTGGCTCGAGTAGACTCTAAAACTCTGTCAAACTTTAGCAGCTGGACTTCAGGGTAAAGAGCAAGTTTCCCAGAAACGATAAAGACTTGAAATGTTTTGACAAAGGTTCCTTATTGTGTGCTTCTCTCTCTCTCTCTGTGTGTTTCCAGATGCGGTCGGTGTGTTGCTGCTCACACTGTACCACAGCAGCACTGCTGCCGTCAGCCTGAAGCAACACCTGGCTGATTGTCTGGACGACAAAGACTACAATGAGCTGCTGCACACGGTGAAGACCGGCCTGCCTCTCGTCAATGCATCCCATCACGTGGTTATCATCGGAGCTGGCGTGGCTGGACTGACGGCTGCCAAGCTACTGCAGGACGCAGGACACAAGGTACATGCAACAGCTGATGTTGTGATAAAAACCACTACACAGTGATATGAGCAGCGACTTTGTGAGAGTAGTAGCACACCTACTACCTCACATTACACAGCTTATGTGTATTTATCTGTTCTGACGAGGTTACCATATTAGAAGCAAGTGATCGTGTTGGAGGACGGGTGCACACCCACAGGAATGAAAAAGAGGGCTGGTACGCTGAACTGGGAGCCATGAGGATCCCGAGTGATCACCGGTAGGTTTGATGTCTTTTATTTTTTCAGTGATCATTTACATATAAACATGTGACCTTTCCACTCCGACTGACATGATTGCGTAAAAGCTTTGTATGGAGTACTTCAGGGATATCATCCAGGAAACAAATGATTTAAAACGATAAAGGAAAGATGAAAATGGAACTTGATAGAATCCAAAGGCCCTGAAATGAATAGTTAAGCTATTGTAAAGGTTGTACGATCGGTACAGTGGAACTGATTCAAGTTGTTTATTATTTGCTGCCCGTCAAGACATCTCGCAGTAAAAAGCTAACTGCCACCATCTCCTCTCTTAACAGAATCGTCCACTGGTTTGCTGAAAGGCTTGGGGTCAAGCTGAATAAATTCATCATGAATGACCCCAACACCTTTTACTTGGTCAATGGGTTGAAGAAGAAGACAAGCACAGTGGAAAAAGACCCTGACATTCTGGAGTACAAAGTGCGGAAAAGTGAGAAAGGGAAGTCAGCCGACGAGCTGATACAGCAAGCTCTGCAGAAGGTACGTAAGACAGAGGTTGAAAATAAAATAAGTTTACATAATTCAAGCATATTTGTCTCTATTGGAGAGCATTTGACATAGACAAGTTATTTAAAACATGGTACAACATAGCCTGTATGATACCTTCTTCCATGTTGGACCTTCTGGGTCTCCATTCCTTCAAAGGACACGACTGACAACATGCAGTTGTACTTGTTCTGTTTGTGGACCTCAGCCTCCCAGAGCTTCCACTGGTTTGTTTACACAGATATCGGAGCTCACTTTGTGAATATTCAATAGATGATACAATTGACTTTTTTTCCCGTTGTAGGTGAAAGATGAAGTCATGGCGCATGGCTGCAGGGCTGCACTGATAAAATACGACCGTTACACTGTGAAGGTAAAACACAACGTGATGTCTTGAATGGTTTTCCAGTTAAACCAACAAGTGGTGGCTGAAACCTCCCACCACCTCTCTAAGTCTGCATACATTTATAATTCTTGATGTTAGAAAACCTAATGGAAAACCTTTTATCGAATGATTTTTTGAAAATGTTAAACCTTTTTTCTGAGCCACCCTGACTGCCCGACATGGAACTTTGCTTATTTTACAGGAATATCTGAAGGAAGTAGGTCTGAGTTCGGAGGCGTTGAGGATGGTAGGAGACCTGCTTAACGAACGGAGCCTTATGTACACAGCGCTGACTGAGATGATCTATGACCAGGCCGACATCAATGACCACACTATGTGAGGTCCTACATCCCACACTGTCAACTATTCAAAATGGGAATAACTATTTTTGCACAGTAGATTTAAAAATGATAAAACCACCAACCAGGAAAAGGGACCAAAATCAAACAACAATTATGAAAGGTCGGAGAAACTGAAATTGTTCACTTCTTTGCAGATGACACAATTGTATACAATTTTGTACATCAGCTATTCACTGACTTCTAGAGAACACCAGTCCATTTTAATCATTTGGACTAAAAGACATAGTAATTCAGTGGCTTTACATGTAGCAGAAGAGTACATTTTGACTCCAATTTAGATGAAATGAAAAGTAATTTAGGCTGGAACTCCTTTGATCTCTAACATGCAGGTACATCTGAGCCTGACTCTGATGTTGGTAGACTCGAGCTAATCTAAATACACGTGAACGACTGCAGGTTGCTCTCCCAGTCCGCTTCATAATCTATAAATCTAACTGTACATATCTTTGCTAAAACACAGGACACCTCTCTCTACAAGACTGCATTCAATCTATCTATGTATTTCTCTTTTTGCTTTTAAGGTATTCAGAAGTAACAGGTGGGTCCGACCTTCTCCCCAAAGCTTTTCTTAATGTCCTCGATGTTCCAATTCTCCTCAACTCTAAGGTCAAACGCATCAGCCAGTCAGATCGAGGCGTAATCGTATCGTACCAGACCGACAAACTGCCTTCTGGTACTGACCTTCACGCTGACGTTGTTCTGGTAACAACCACAACCAAAGCAGCCCTTTTCATGGACTTTGATCCACCTCTGTCCATCAGAAAGATGGAGGCACTGAGGTCGGTCCACTACGACAGCTCCACCAAAATCATCCTCACCTTCAGCGAGAAGTTCTGGGAGAAGGACGGCATCAGAGGGGGAAAAAGCATCACCGACAGGCCTTCTCGCTTCATCTACTACCCCAGCCACACTTTCCCAACAAATAAGAGCATCGGCGTCCTCCTGGCTTCCTACACCTGGTCTGACGACTCCCTCCTCTTCTTAGGTGCGAGCGATGAAGATCTGAAAGAGCTGGCTCTGAGGGATCTGGTGCAGATTCACGGCGAGCACATCAGGCCTCTCTGCACGGGGGTGGTGGTGAAGAAGTGGAGCACGGATCCTCACAGCCTGGGCGCCTTCGCTCTCTTCACACCCTACCAGCATTTAGAGTGCGCCAGGGAGCTCTTTGAAAGTGAAGGCAGGGTGCACTTTGCTGGTGAACACACGGCCTTCCCTCACGCTTGGATCGAGACGTCTATGAAATCTGCCATCAGGGCTGCGACCACCAACATGAACAAAGAGGCAGCTACAACTCCAAACTCAAAATCAGCTAAATATCCAGCACGAGAAGAACTCTAAGTACTGGAGAATCAGATCCAAGCAACTGAATATTATGGTATTATTAAAAAGAATATCAAAAAGTGCAGTACATCTATCAAATCAAATCAAATCAAATGTATCCATCCATTGTCTATACTTGCTCATAAAAAGACAACTATTAATGCTCATATTCACACCTATGGACACTTAATAAAAAAATATTTTCTACTTTCTTCTTGGTTATATTTCTATCAAACTTCTGTACGGTACATAATAAATCTGGGGACTGAGGTTTGTTGTCACGTCTCTCTGCATGTTGTCGCTGTGACCTTTGACTCACAGAAAGACAAAAACTACAACCGCAGCTAAGTGCCACTGAGGAATGAATGCTTTAGTTTGCCGAGTTGAGAGCTGATTAATCGCATGAGACAGTCCGATTAAACATTATCAGCAACAGAGATTGTAGTTTCCATAATTCCAATGTATTTATATAATGCTTATCCAATCTTAGCGATCACTCAAAGCGCTCTACAACACATGTCAGCATTCATTCATTCACACAGTCACAGGCTGCCATACGAAGTGCCACATGCTCATCAGTAGGTAGGTCATCCACACACACACTCGCACACACTCGCACACACTTGCACACTGTTGGCCATCGGGAGCAATTTGGGGTTCAGTGTCTTGGCACTTCAACATGTTGACCACAGAGGCCGGGGATCAACCCTCCGACCCTCCGATTGGTGGACGACCTCCACCTCCTGAGCCACAGCCGCCGCAGCTTCTCTTTTAAATTGGCGTTACAGAAACTACAACCCCTGTTTGTTTGGTTCCTAAAGTCAGAGCTGAAGCTTTTAGATTTTCTGCATCGAAACAATCTACAGACTGATCTTAACCTAATACATTGAGTCCATGATGTCTGTGTGCACATGTGTTATCTGACCATTCTACTCCAATCTATGTGCTTTTCTGTTGGTCGTTGAAACGGTTTTGCTGCTGTCCTTGGCCAAGTCGGCCTTGCAAAAGCGACATTTGAGGTCAATGGGACAAACCTGGTTAAATCCAGACTAAATGAAGTAGAAATGTTACACATGTTTCAGTGTTACATACTTTCTCATGAATAATGCAAACTTCATATCCCAACAGGATGTTCAGTAACATTACAGAAAGGGGTTATTTTCACAATATCTTGATATAACTGAACATTTGAAAGTATCTTTAGTGGAGTTATCTCATATCCCATTGGTTGGCTGGAGCCAGCTCCTATTGGCCCCTTGTCGGCACTTAGGCCACGCCTCCTCACACCTTTCTGCTCCAATCAGATCTTCTGTCACCCTTTTAGGTGGTGTACTCTTCCACTTCACAGTTTACAAATATTGCTTCTTATTTCACAGTATTTAGCCACTATACTATGCGAAGTCACTAAATTCAATAACATTTTTCATATCACATTTAATGTCTAAATGAGGAACAATAAGGCTCATTGTAACAGCTTATATATTGATTATTCTCACAAATCTCACTACCATGTCAAATGGATCTTTGAAGCACTAAAGTGCATCCTCTCCTTGGTAGTTATTGAATCTTTGTATCCTTTATGTTTAGCTAGCCAGCTCCACTTTAATGCCAGCTTGCTCATAGTTTTCATGCACTCGGGTTGGTGGAAGTGAGCACTGCACTCTAAGCATTTTCCATATTTCCTTGAGGACTCTCTCGTGGATGATTGATGATGAATGATTAAAACATACATGTTGTATTTCCTCATTGCAGTTGTGTTTTGACTTTGTTCCCATAAGATGACACACAACCTTCCTGTTGATGATGTTGAGTAATATTGAAGAAGAATTCCGCATTTAAAACCACCTGATGCCGCCTGATTGCAAAAGTCCTTGGCGGTCATCGCGGTCAGAGGAGGGAAGGGTTTCAACATGGACGGAATGTACGTATATAAGAGGCTGTGACTTCACTGCAGGTCTGTCCCACCAGATGGTTTTGTTGAAGCTGCTCCACAGGTAAGAAGAATACAACTATTATTAAAAAGAAGAAACTTCTAATAGAATAGAAATAAAAATTAAAGATTAAAAGCTAACTCGAGCCATGAAACGCTGCAAATTGAAGTACATGTATATGTAAGGAGAAATATGTCAAAAGAAAAACAAAGTAGCATCAGCAGAGACGAAGGCGTGAAAATATACTTTACAAATGTAAAATTAAAAAAACATGTAAACTTCAAATCTGGATGCATAAAATGTGCATCACATTAATAGTAGTAGAGAACTAGAGATCCTCCTATAATATTATATAATAGTCATACTGAAACAGAAATATCTGTTTTACTCTAAATGTTTTCTGTCATTGAACTTTGAATATCAGTTCATGAGATAAATGCAAAGTGTGAAGATCAGATTCTGTAACAGTGTGATTCAGGATTTAAACATGTACTCGTCTTTATGTTTTAGTTTCTCTTCCTTGTGCCACCGAAGACAATGGATCCACATGCAGTGAAGTGGAAATCACGTGAGTAATTCCCCAGTAATATTGTAGGTTTTTTTATTTTTATTAAGACCAGCAATGTTTCAAAATGCCAAAAAACATATGGCAAAAAAAACCTACGGGTGTTTATAATTTAGTTTCAATTCTTCAGTAATTATTCTTTGCTTTCGATTCGATTTTGTTTCCCTGTCTGAGGTTTTGACTCACTGTGCAGTAGTTCTGCTTTTCAGTGAGGAGGTCATGGTTTGTCCCTGTCGTTGGTTACTGTAAGTCGCTCTGGATAGAGCGTCTGAGTAAATCAAAGTGGGATTTACCAACGTGAAGCCACCCGCTTCTCACTGAATGTATTTCTTAGATTCTTTAGTTTCTAAACTCCTTAAAGCACAATGATATTTCATATTTATACTTATCATAGAGGTATACAAATCGTCTGATCAATAAGGTTAAATTATAGATCATTATCAATGCCCAACATGGACTAAATGTTTAAAGATTACTGAATTATTTTGGCTTTGTGTCAAATGTTTTGATATGTTTCCAAAGTAGAGCAAGTATATTCAGCATTAATGCAAAACTCAACCCATTTATGGGCCAAAACTGAAAGATTATTATTTTTCAATAGTAGTACTGTGAGTTTTTATTGAAAGATCCATATATTTGCTTTAAGTTGATTAAGAAAAGATTGTGTTTCTGTATCATTTGAGTACGAACAAAGTTTAAGACACTTTATTTTATTGGTCTGTAATATCCACACAATTTACTAATATTTCCTGTAGTAAAAAAAAAAAATGTGAATATAGGTAAAATTAATAACAAATTCCATTTCTTTCCACTATGAACAGCCAAGAAAATTATTTGAAAATGAGGTAACGGAAAAATAAAACAATACTAAATAAACCTCTAATGTTCCCATTAATTGTGACTAATGTAAAACCTAATTTGCACAAACTGTTTGCATGAAATAATACATTACTGGCATAATTACGCAACCGAGATATGGTGACGTAAGTGCGGTGATACCTTCTCATGGGAGCTGTAGTTTTAAGCACAAAGCTAAACAACACGTACTTATAGAGCCGTTAGCAGGTAGTCTGTCTCTTGGAATATGGAAAGTAAACCTCAGGAATAAACATTTCCCATAAACATTGAATGAGTTAGTGACGAGCCCGGACGACACTACCTCACCTTTTGTTTTTTTGAATGGTAAGAAAAGCACAGAGGCTTCGATGTATTCAACCTGACTTTGGCTTTTTGTCTCCTCCACTTGCTGGATTAAACATCCCAACATCAAGGAAGGTTAATAATATGTGTTTCCAGTTGCGGCCGGTGTGCTGCTGCTCACACTGTACCACAGCAGCACTGCTGCCGTCAGCCTGAAGCAACACCTGGCTGATTGTCTGGAGGACAAAGACTACGATGAGCTGCTGCACACGGTGAAGACCGGCCTGCCTGTCGTCAATGCATCCCATCACGTGGTTATCGTGGGAGCTGGCGTGGCTGGACTGACGGCTGCCAAGCTACTGCAGGACGCAGGACACAAGGTACATGCAACAGCTGATGCCTTAAATCTTCTTTAACCGTTTCATTGGCCACCAGGGTGCAGAAAGACATACAAACAGGCCGCAGACGTGCAGCCACCTCAAATCACAGGCTGCACATGTACAAAGTCACTTTCCCATGCAGGTCACACAGGAATCTTAAAAAGCTCGAATAATTAGATGGTAAAACATGCACAGAGGGAAATTAAATGCACATTTTGTTCCCCCTTCTTATGCAAAAGTAAAAACAATAAATGTTGAATTTTGGAACTTTTAATTGTTCGGATTCATTTTTGAGCTGCAGAGCTCTTTACTCACAACATGTGTGGGATTATATTTGTATCTTATTCCTGAGTGTGTGCTGTACTGAGTTCTTACTGTGCACTTCTGCGGGAAATATTAAACAAATGTATTTACCATGGAATAAATATTATGTGGCTTCAATTATGTTATGCTTTGCATGATAATAATTTCTCTGCTAAACAGTATTCACGTGTTTGTAAAAACTGTGAAAAACATGAGACACACACATATAATGTAATTCCATGTATATCAATAAAAAAATTATTGAATTTTTTTGACAAGGTAACCATAATCGAGTCTAGTGGCCGTGTTGGAGGACGGGTGGAGACCCACAGGAATGAAAAAGAGGGCTGGTATGCTGAACTGGGAGCCATGAGGATCCCAAGTGATCACCAGTGAGTAGAAATGTCTTTAATGTGCAAACACAGCAGCGTTTGAACCTCCAGGTCGCCAAGAAGGTTTCTTGTTGGTTCTTAGCATGAGCAGCAGTATGTGAATACAAAGATAAACTTGAGCATCATCGACAAACAATCTTTTTGACAGAAAATGCCACAGTCATGATCTGTTGTGAGCGGGGTGTAGAAAGGCCCACGACAAACTGTTGTCGAGTCCACTCGCAAATGTCTTATTTCCCTGAACTAAAATCTGCAAAGTTGATATGGAAATGCTCCAAGCCGTCAAGTGTGTCATCTCTTCCCAGCATCGTCCGCTGGTTTGCTAAAGAACTGGGAGTCAAGCTGAATAAATTCATCATGGATGACATCAACACCTTTTATCTGGTCCGTGGGCTGCGGAAGAAGACGTACGCCGTGAAAGCAAATCCTGACATCCTGAAGTATAAACTGCCGAAAAGGGAGAAGGGGAAGTCAGCCGAGAAACTGCTGGAGCGAGCTCTGCAGAAGGTACTCCACCTTAGAGGGACGAAGGTTAATACAGTGCGTGGTCTATCCTCTGGTGAAAGATAATGTTCTAAACACGTGTTTATTAGCACGTCTGTACTTTGGACTGGATTGATATCCCTTTAAATTCCAGTCATATTAGGTGTTGTCTTTTCCTAATGCTGCAACCTTTCCTTTCGTCGAGAATTTCAGGGACGGAACGCGTTGATGTGCTTTCATAGATTCATAAGATAAAGCGTTGAAATGTGAAAACGAATCAGTCAAGATCCCAGTAACTATTGATTTGATTATGAGGAGGTCAAAAGATGCCGATTGTGAAGGTTAAAACTGAGACATTTGGCCGAATAGGGATATAATCATTGAAATGCTCTTGAAACAACAGTTATATGTAACCTAGAGGGACGTGTGTATATAAACATTATAAATATATTCACCCAGATGTGATGGCAGCTGTGCTTCTTCTCTGTACTGAGGCAGACTGCAGCTACACTGACTCACTATCACCTCTAGAGGAACACGTGGTACCACAGGCTGGAAGCGCCAGCTAGCTGTTAGCATCATGCTAACTTCAGGAGATATCTGTGCAACACAACACACAGACGTCTTTAACGTCATCACTGTCTCCTCGTCACTCTGCTGATGATGTTAGCTCATGTTTTAATGCTTTAACTTGAACGCACTGAACCTTTAATTTAGTCCAGTTGTAACAGCGACACTGAGATGCACAAAGAGTTCTTTTATTTCCTGCATTGTCCTGAAGCATCAGTGTGCAGAGGCACCAGTGTTACTGTAAATAACAGATGTAAACGATGTTTCGTCAGGTGAAAGATGAAGTGGAGGCACACGGCTGCAGAGCTGCACTACGGAAGTACGACCAGTATTCTGTGAAGGTAAATCACAACGGCATGTCACGAAAGTAAGAAGTTTAAACCTCAAGACTGTGAATGTTATGTGCCTCCAACGCAGACTGGATGAGGGTGTCTGACGACAGCAAACAGTTTCAGTTGTGTGGAGAAAACCTCTGCGTGTTTTCACAGGAGTATCTGAAGGAAAAAGGTGGCGTGAGTCCCGAAGCGCTGAGGATGATGGGAGACTTACTCAATGACCAGAGCCTCATGCACCTGGCGCTGACTGAGCTGATCTACATTCAGAGCGACATCAGCGACACCCTCATGTACGATTGGTTGATTTAACACACTGGTGCATATACATTTGTCATCAGACCGTATAGCTGTGAGAGGTGGGGATAAGGTGGGCACTGTCATACAGTTTCTCCACGAAGGCTGTTGCACTCGTTTGTACACACGTGAGGTGACAGAACAATGAGAAGAGAAGTTCAAATCTCTTTCTTACCTTCGCACTTCTGACCGATCACAGCCTTCTTGCTGGTCTGTTTCAAAAGGTTTCAGAAATGGTTTGACATACAGACTTTGGAAAGGCTTGGGTGGAGGCGTTCTGAGATGCAGCAAGCACTTAGTTTGAAGCACACTGATGCCTTTATTAGGCCAGAAAACTAAAGTAAAACCCTTATAACTCTTCCAATTTCCCAGTATAACCACACCCATGCTCTAGTCATGTTTGTTGACAGGGTTAGATGCATTGCTTTGCACATTGGAGACTTGGAGTTCCATCAAATGTGTCTATTCTGGGACAGACTTGGTTCATAGCGAACTAGCTTCTTTAAATCTTTACTACGACTGGCTTCTGTGTTTGATTATTTACCTTTATTGGAGCAAAGGTAGACAGTGGCAGATCTGCAGAAAGGATTATCAAACAGTGTTGACATCTCATAATACTCACATTACAATGAGACTAAAAATAGTTCCTTTTGTTTTGAAGGTACGATGAAGTGACTGGTGGGTCAGATCTCCTAACCAAAGCTTTTCTTACTGTCCTTGACGTCCCCATCCTCCTCAACTCCAAGGTCAAACGCATCAGCCAGTCAGATAAGGGTGTAGTCGTGTCCTACCAGACAGACCTGCAGTCCTCTTTGACAAATCTTCACGCTGACGTTGTTCTGGTAACAACCACAGCCAAAGCAGCCCTTTTCATGGACTTTGATCCACCTCTGTCCATCAGAAAGATGGAGGCACTGAGGTCGGTCCACTACGACAGCTCCACCAAAATCATCCTCACCTTCAGCGAGAAGTTCTGGGAGAAGGACGGCATCAGAGGGGGAAAGAGCATCACCGACAGGCCTTCTCGCTTCATCTACTACCCCAGCCACACTTTCCCAACAAATAAGAGCATCGGCGTCCTCCTGGCTTCCTACACCTGGTCTGACGACTCCCTCCTCTTCTTAGGTGCGAGCGATGAAGATCTGAAAGAGCTGGCTCTGAGAGATCTGGTGCAGATTCACGGCGAGCACATCAGGCCTCTCTGCACGGGGGTGGTGGTGAAGAAGTGGAGCACGGATCCTCACAGCCTGGGCGCCTTCGCTCTCTTCACACCCTACCAGCATTTAGAGTACGCCAGGGAGCTCTTTGAAAGTGAAGGCAGGGTGCACTTTGCTGGTGAACACACGGCCTTCCCTCACGCTTGGATCGAGACGTCTATGAAATCTGCCATCAGGGCTGCAACCAACATTAACAGAGAGGCAGCTACAACTGCACACCATGACGAGCTCTAGGGTTCTATGAGATGTCGCTCACTTACGCAGCTGCTTTAACAAAAACTGTCGCTGATAGCAATCAATAGCATGTGCGCCACCAACGTCCCTCCAAGTTCGATGTTCCTGTCCTGCTCATTTCTGTCAGTGTGATCAAAAAGGTGCTAAATTACAAGAACCACTTCTCTCTCTCTCCTCTTCTCTTCTCCTCCTCTTCTCCTCATCTCCTCTCCTCCTCTCTTCCTCGTCTCCTCTCCTCCTCTCCTCCTCGTCTCCTCTCCTCCTCTCCTCTTCCCTCTGCTTCTTTAACTGTTGAACGGTTCATTCATTTATTAAATCAGTTTAATGGGTAAATCAGCCACTGATTCATTAAGTTCATTGTACTTATTTATTCATAATTCAAATTTAGTTTAGTAGTGTTACAGTTCAGTATACATTTCATTAATAAAGAACTTCATCCCGTGGTTTGTGTGTGTATGAAACAAGTATTGAAACTATGAGATGACTTTAATTATGACGATCAAACTTTCTTCATGATGGCCACCGCTCCGAGGTATTCAAATCTGTAACTCGATATAAAAGTGTTTCTGAGTGTCGCAGTTGAGCCCCATCACCCTTCTTCCCCTTTTGTACCAATTCATGTGTTTGTCATTCATCATTTTGAGTTATTAGCTAGTTAGTTTATTCATTTTTAAATCTGCTACAAGCAATTCAGGCTACGCCAGAATGAAAGTAAAGAGTAAACTGGACATTACGAAACATTAAATACAGCCTCGTATGTTATCACGCTCACTTTGGTGGAAGGATCGTTTCAAGGGAAACAAACACACGGAGACATTCCAATAAATCAAAGCACAACACAATGGCTCCCAATGAGAAATCTTTTATTTTGGTGGCTGCATGTAATAATAGGCAGCCCAGGACGATGACGAGCATTGACAAATAAATACAGAGTGCGAGCTCCCGCAGCTCGAGAGCTCCGCGTCCTACGGGGAACATTACATTTGTATTAGCCCCAGGTAGAGACCAGCTCCATCGCAGCCACGTGGTAGGTGAAGATGTCGGAGTGGCTCGTCGTTTCACAGGAGCGGCGCCGGCGGCCCAGGTAGAGGACGAGGATGGAGAGAGGGAGGAGGAGGAACATTGTAGATGACATCTTCAGGTCTGGAGTGTAAGAAAAGAGACACGAGGAGACAACGAGGCGACATTCAGCTTCACTTCAAAAAAGGGAAAAGTGAAAACTACGACAGAATATGTATTTATTTAGCCATCGTTTTTGTTGTAGATACATTTGCTATAATATGGCTGATTATGTATTGTATGCAGATTTAATAAGCCTGCGTGACGCTGACCTGCAGGGTTTTTGAGATGTGCTGTAGCTAAATTCAATTCAATTCAACTTTATCAATTTAGTTTTTCTTGAAACGGAATAATTTGGTTTGCATTTATGACCAAAACATTTGTTATGATAACATGAAATAACTAAGTTTCATAAGTTTCATGCAAGAAACTTTATGTAAGTCCATTCCTACTAAAGGAAAACATATGAAATACTACGAAGGACAAAACAGAAATAGATCAACATTTTGATTTTTTTTTAATACATATAAACGAAGTCCCTTCTTCAGACTGATGTTCATGAAATGATATTTAAGATACATTTGCAGAAGCAGCAGATTCACATAATCGTATTACAGAGTTAATTACAGTTTAGTGTATTTTGTGTGGTGACCCTGAAAAGACCCGGATATGAGTAAACTTCATTCAAACAAAAAATAAACATGAAGCTAGCATTTAAAGTGTGAAGAGATTTGCGTCACTGAAGGACACCCACCTTTTAAGCAGTGTTTCCTCTCCTGCGTGTCTGAACTCACTGCCTGTGTGTGTGTCATCCTGTCATATGCTAACTGTGTGAGCGCATTAATCTGTGCCAGGCAGCAGTTGGGCGCTGACGGGTTTTGCATGTTGTCAAATAATTGATGGGTTTCTGTGTCACTCTGAATCACAGCAGGCAAATTTTCTTTTCACCTGATTCTTCCGCAGCCTCGTGCTGATGGGCAGCTCTGCAGTCCTGATGCAGGATTGATGATTACACTCTAATTCATAAATAAATAGAGATATTTCATCATTAACTCTCTGTGGTGGTGAAACTAAGAAGATGTTTTATTATGGTGTTTGCAGAGAATTCATACATGTTGGGGTCATCGTCACATCCACAGTTCTCCATCATTTCTAATGAACCATCACATTACATTACATTACATTATATCACATTACATTTAGCAGACGCTTTTGTCCAAAGCGACTTCACAATAAGTGCAAACAATCATGAGGATTCGACTCTAAATAGCGAGAATCTTGCAGAACAACAGCTTCAAATAAGCCAAACCAGAGTAAGAGCAACATACAGAAACAATAGAATACAAATTCAACCATTAGCTTCAAATAAGCCGATAAACCAATTTATTTATTGACCGAGGTGCAGTGGAAACAGGTGTGTTTTCAGTCTGCGACAGAAGCTGTGAAGACTTCCTGCTGACCTGACATCAGTGAGGAGCTTGTTCCACCGTTTAGGGGCCAGGACAGCAAACAGACGGGGTTTATTTGAGGGTCTCTGAGTCCCACTCACAGTGAGGGAGCAGCCAGCTGATTGGCAGATACAGAGCGAAGTGAGCGAGCTGGAGTGTGTGTGGTTTGACCACGGCCTGGATGTAGGAAGAGCCTGATCCTTTCACTGCCTGTAGGCCAGCACCAGAGTCTGGAAGCAGATTCTGGCAGCCACTGGTAACCAGTGAAGGGAGGAGCGGTGTAGTGTGGGAGAACTGGGGGGGGGGGGCTGCTGCATTCTGGGTGAGCTGTCGAGGTCGGATGGTCCAGCAGGAGGGAGGTCAAGGCGTGAGATAACAATAGATAGTATTCTTCATTCACTGTTCCCTGGCTACAGAACGTTTTTTTTGTCCAGCCTCGTCCTTTTTAAGGTGCCATTCTCTCCTTTCACGGTCGAATGGAACTTTCTCATTCAAGATTTAAATGACGAATTTATTAAAGAGAAACCGTTAGGTCGGGGAAAACGATATAAATAAACTGTAATAAATATGGAGGTGAGAGAAAAATACAGTATAACAGCAACTCCTAATAGAATAGAAAGAAAATAAAAGATTAAAAAGCTCTATCAAAACATGCAATGCTGCAAGTCTAAATATATCTACAAATATGTAAGCGAGAAAGAAATAATTCATGCAAAATGGAAATATACTTAAAATATAAACTGAAATCGTAGAAATTTGAAATATTAGGATTTGGGAACATTGGGTGGCATCAAACCGATTGATTTCCATCGTACTTTGTCATATTTAGTTTTATGGCTACACCAGCTTCTCCTTCCACTAAGTCATTCGCCCTTAACTCCTGTAATGTGTGGTCTGACCCTCATCCTGATCCTGTGTTGTGTTTGCAGCCTGGTAGTTTCCCTGCGTGGTGTAGAAACAGCAGCGGCAGCACCAGACTGCTGGGCAGATTGAACCACCCTGAAGATGTGATCATGACACACTTAGTGCTGAAGCTCAACGTTTGGGACAGGCCCACCACATTGGAAACCACACTCTATCCAAACCTCAGAAACAGCACTCCCATTATGAGCATGATGGCGTGGAAAGCCTTCCGCTTTGATTGGTCCACCCGCGCCCTGTCCCTGCGTGCCTCCCCCGGCCGTGGGCGAATCAGAACGCAGAGAATAGAAAGGCTGCAGAAAATAATGGCAATTAAAAAGAATCCCATTTGGCAGGCGATGGGTATAAGTGTGAACTTGGGGTATTTTTCACTCAGAAACAAACAACCCATCCCTGCGAAGCAATGCAGCCAAACGTACGCGGTGCTGAGATTCCTGATGCGCACCCCGTCCCCCTGTTTCATTATCAGGTAGGTGATGGGGTGAACAACGGCTAGGTAGCGCTCCATACAGCTCAGGATGGGAAAGAGAATCTGTCCGTACCAGGGTAAAGCCCCAAAGAGCATCCCCACGTGTATTATCACAGGTAGACCGGCGTAGCCACCCAAAGTGACGAAGACATCCCCTACCATTCCAAACAGCTCCATGACAGCCATGTTGTAGGTGACAAAGTCAGAGAGACTGTTGACTGCTGCTGAGGAAATGGAAAGCTGCTGTTTCCATCGCTGGAATCCCAGGTGGAGGACGAAAACGGAGAGAGGCAGGAGGAGGAGGATGTTGGTGAAGGTGGAGGCAATGAATATGTTGTCACTAAAGGAGTAAAAGCATTGAAAGGGGTAGAAGACCTGAGAAGGAACGGACTCATTGGTGGACGATGAATCGTTGACTGACATTTCTTCAGACGGCAGAGACCTGAAGAGGAGGAGAGAGACAGAGATGGAAGGGAAAGTAGATTTACAGAGAAGGAAAGACGTAGAGAAAGGAGACACATGACACCACTGAGAGCCGACAGCCGTGCAAACGTGCTCACAAGGGCCGTGCTGACATGCGGATGTTGCCCACAGTCTACGTTTCGTGTGTTCGCGTGACAACGTTTGCTCAGCAGCAGTAAACACAACGCTGAGGCTGATGGGAACGTCATTGGTTTTGCAGGTACGTAGTCATAAAAAGTACGAGACAAATATAAATGTTGACCTGATGACGGTGGACGGTCAACAAAGTTCTCACAATTCGTCTGAATGTTTGTATAAAACTTTATGGCAATCGGGCCAATAGCTGGAGCAGCATTGCCATCTGGGTGTGGCCCATGGCAACTTGCTTTGTGATTTGACTATTGCTATGAAACTGACATTTTATTGAGGACATTCCTGCCAAATTACCTATAATTCCATCAATGTAAACCCAAATAGCATTATTAAAAATACATTTAATAGATAAAGGGGCCGTGGCCAATGACACTTTAGGTTATAACTCGGCTTGTGATTAGACTATTTATGCTGCACTTTCAAGTCCACAGCTGTCAGTAAGAAATAATGTATGTTTATCTATACACATATACACATATATATTACATAAACTGATAAAACCTCACTAATTAAACCCTATAAGATGATTAAAAAACTCCCATCTCACCAAAAGTGTTGCTTCCTGGTCTCCCTTCTCCTCATTGACTGCTGTGTGGAGGTTTGTAGTCCATACATACAAGTATGTATGTGTGTGTGTGTGTGTGTGTGTGTGTGTGTGTGTGTGTGTGTGTGTGGTTTTATTTGTTTGCACAGTATATGTAAAGTGTAGTTGATGACAGGACTGTGTGTTTTCTTCCATGTGGAAAAACTATCAACCACCTCATTTACTTTGTGCTTCTTAAAGCACGGACACGATGTCATCCAGTCTTTTATATAAAGCTAGTAATGTCATTATTGTGCGTCTTCAGTCGTGCATAAACAACCCAGTTGTTGAACATTTAAAGTTAACATTGTAATAGTGGAGGAACATGACATGGGTAGTAGTCCTACAGTCAGTGTGTGTGGAGAACCACCAAGTCATGGGCTGGTTGGAGGCTCCTGGTGCAGCACAAGACTGTTAACTGACGTGTTTGTGGTTGGAATTCTCCTTTATAATGATGATCTATGGGGAAAATGCTTTTTGGGGATTTATTTTTGAGTTACAATACCGCGAGTGGCCACTGGAGCAGTGCGTGGTGTCGGGGGCGCTTTCGTCTTAAGTCGTGTCCTAGTTCCTGGTGGAGCCTAGCTAGAGAGTGATACAGCTGAAGTCACCGGAGCAGATGGTTTCATTTAGGTAGACAACAATTTAATAATTCAATCCCATGTCTGATGTTTGAGCAGACAAAGGTTGAATAGTGAGTAAATGTCTAGATAATCTTATAAATAAATAAATTGATTTAGGACAATATATTAAAAAGGCATGAATTATTTTCTATTAAATTGGTCACAATTGGCGGCATTGGTGTTGGCGTTGGTGTTGCCGTTGCTGTTGGTGTTGAGTTGGCGTAGCCACGGCTGTACTTTATGTGAAGTGCTAATTAGCAGCTAACATGGTTAGTTTCAGTCATTTAGCTGATTAAAGATGGCACTACCCTGATAACGACGGCTGGGGGGATGCATATTAAAATTGTTCGTATTGAAGTTCACTATGAAGCCGATAAAGAAGATTTGCCAACAAACTGCTCTGTGTACACACAGTCTGCATTACACTGCGTAATTTGAATGGACACCTGGCTTTGTTCGCAGCTCATTTGAATCCTGTCAAACGTGATGGACTGAAGCAGAGCTGCTGATATGGAAATGTAGAAAATCAATCTGTCCAAAAGAAGGCTTAATCATTTCTTTACACTCGCGCCTCCTGAACAGAAGCTAACGCCTGGCGTCAGCCGGTCAGTGAGCTTCGAGACACGGAATAAGGACAATCAGAAACTCTGCTGACGAGGTGAGCGTCCTTTAATAACTCACAGAATATCAGTTCATATGTTTTTAAATGATCCGTCAAATACTCTCTTTGTTTCTCCACCAACTTCGGCTAACGTGACTTTTGAGTGAAGCAAATTAATTTATTCTCCAACAATGTCATGACATACATTTCAGTTAAAGAGTTTTATTGTAATAATCAACAGTGTTCATATTTTGTGCATTTAAAAAGTCACCACACAAAGTGAAAAAGAAAAAATGCTGGTAAAAAAAACCAATGGTAGATTTTGTTGTTGTTTTTACGAATAGGTCGATTTGTCTTTGCTAATAACATGTTGGATTCATGTCACTGTAATGTGCATTTTCAGACGTTTTATTTAATGGAAAAACAATTATCAAACAATAATTTGCTGGTCCCCTTGCAGTAACTCTAAAGGACCCTCTTAGGGGTCACGGACCCCCGGTTGAAGACCAATGTCTTTGTGTGATAGTAAGATGGTTTTCTTACTAAAACTTTAATTAGACGACACCTCTCATGTGTGCTAAGTGTACAGAAGCTAGACTATTGAATAGACTATTGAGAGTATTGAACTGCTCACTCGGATGCAATAAACCTGCGCATAATCATTTAAAAATATGATCCCGAATACGTCATTTGGGTGTTGATTTAACTCTGTTTTGGGTTCTGGAAAACCTTCCATACCTTATGATATGTCCTTGAAAAAATGTTTTCTTATGAGAAGTTGCAGGTTGACGTAGTTTAAGAGAACAAAAGCAATCGATGGATTAGACTCATTGTGGTCACTTTCGAAAAGAATGAAATACAAATAATCCAAGTACTTTACAATGACCTGACAATAGTACAAAATAAAAAAATAAAAATAGTCTACTGAAGCAGGTCGTGGGTGTTAAAGTGTTAAGTTATCGACCGGCTGCGTATGATGTTCAGTGTTTCTAAAGGCTCTATGGGTCGTGTGTCCCTGATTTGTGTTGCAAAGTGAGTTATTTCGGGTGACCCTGAGCGTCTCCATGGTTTGTAACTAGAATTACCGCCTCAAGGTTGTATGCCTCCACCAAAAAGTTTAAGTTGCCATCTACATCGATATCTGTCCAAAATGTCACCTCTTCATACTTTTATTCCATTAGACATTTGTGTGAAATTGTCTTTGAGTTATGGCTCAAATGTGTTTTGTGAGTTCACAGTGACCTTGACCTTTGTCCAACACATTCTAATGAGTTCCTCACTGAGTGGATGTTTGTGACAAATTTGAAGAAATTCCCTCCAGGCGTTCCTGAGATATGGCGTTCCCGAGACTGGGGTGTTCCCTGACCTTTGACCCCCAAAATCTTATCAGAGTTGAGTCTAAGTGGATGTTTGTGACAAAGCTGAAGAAGTTCCTGAGTACGGACGGACAACCCGACAACATAATGTCATATTTAAAACCGATTGACTATAAACTGGGCCTTTGCTACATGATCTGGGAGACGCCCATATTTCTTTGTGAAGGAGCATCCTGACGATAAATAAAAGAAACCTTTAAATGGGAATTGTCAGTACTCACATTTTGCACTGCTGTGGGGACTTTACAGCACCCTACGAAGATGAAATATAACTTATCCTAACTGTGTCTTAATCTCTCTCTTTGCCTTTCCTTAGGCCAACAGCCACAGACAGAAGACATGGCAGTCATCTCTTCTTCCACCTCCAACTCCAGCAAATGTTCACTCCACAATTGCTTCAGGTTCCCCGTCAGCGTTAACATAAGCAGTGCAGCCTTGGTCACGAGAACCATCCTCACCATGCCTCTCTGCATCCTCATCCTCTACATGGCTTACCAACAATGGAGGCGCCAGCGTTCCTTTAAAACGACAAGCTACTATGACTTCTTAAACTACAACGTGACCGTCATAAATCTGATCTGGGCCTTAGGGTGCTTTTTCAGCATTTGTGGCACCTATGCTAATCTCCCGGATTTGGTAATAGCATCACTCTATATTACTAATTTAGTTTTCCATGGAGAGATCTTATTTCACATCCTGACCTGTGTGGAGCGATACCTGGCAGTTGTTCACCCCGTCGTCTACCTGAGGCTAAAGAATGTGCATGGGGCCAGGATCAGAAACATCAGCATTATGTGTGTTTGGCTGCTGGGCGTTGGATGGATGGGTATAATAGCTCTGTACCTGCCTGAAATTCCCATGGCCCTATTTTTGAGCAATATGGTCGTCTCCTTACTAGTCATGTCTTTCTGCAGCCTTTCTGTTCTCTGTGTTCTGATTCGCCCACGGCCAGGGGACGGAGGCGGGGAGAAGGAGCAGGTCCACCGGTCAAAGCAGAAGGCTTTCAACACCATCACGGCCATAACAGGAATGCTGTGGTTGTGGTTTGGAGGGTATCTTGCTTCCATAGGTCTATCTCTCTCGACGCTGTTGAGTCCCAATGTCCGCTGTATTGTACTGTCGTCTATATTCTGGTGTAATCTGCCCAGCAGTCTGGTGTCGCCTGTGCTGTATCTACACAGGGCTGGAAAACTATGGTGTTGCTGAGTAAAGACGTGGATTCGGTTACATTTGAGGAAAGATCAGAGCTGCATGTAGTTTATTACACTAGCATACTTTTAATGACTGGATTAAATGAGAAATTCTGAAAAGATTCACACCGAGTCAGAGCTTTTTTGTAGTATTTTGGTTCGCATCTACAGCAGGGTTCTCAAGAATGTGAACGCAATTTGAACCCTCTTTTTCTTTTGCAATTTCAATAAACAAAATGCCAGCATGCAAAAAAAACTGATGGATTATAGAATTCACTATGGTAACTATGGTTACGATGGTGGTTACTACATTGTTGCATGCTGGGTACTTTGATGTTAAGACAGGTTTATTAGGTTATGGCTTTAAATATGGACGTAGTCTCTGTGACGTCTATGGAGATCGCTGCCTTATGGAGCCTCAAGTGGCCATTCGATGTAAGTTTTCTCTGCTCAGCCCTGAAGGTTGCAGCTTGGGCGTCACTAGGAAATTGTTAATGTATTCTAAGTAGTTGCTTTGGTGTTTACTAGGCTGTTCTAAGGTTTCTGAGTTGTTTCTTGGTGGCTGCAAAGTGCTTGCAGTGTTGTTGTGAGTAGCTGCATGGATGTTACTATGTGCTTGCAAAGGTGGCGTCTAAAGGTGGGCAGACTCTAGGTGCTACGCCGTTGTTCTGACGGCCCACTATTCCGAAACTCCAATAGTCCGAAAAATGAACCAATTGGACCGAAAGTCCATTTGTCCTGAAGCCCTTTATCCCAAAAAAAACCCCAGAAGCACATGGCTAATTATGATGCAGACATAAAATATCACAACAGGGAAGGTCCGAAGACGTCAGTCTGCTTAATAATTAGCAATGTGCTTCTGTTTGTTCAACATGGTCCTTCAGAACAATGGGCATTTGGTTTCGGGATAATGGGGTGTTGGACAAACGGGCTTTTCGGTAAACAAGGACATTTTCCGGACTATTGGGGTTTCGGAATAATGGCCCGTCTGAACATTAGAAAGTCCGTCAATACTGTGTATAATTATTAATCCTGTACGTTGTGTTAACTCACACTACATGTTTTTGATCAGCCTGATGCATTTCCTCAAGTGATGTCACTTGAGTCGACGTGGGTGAGAAAGAAGTGAGTTTACATCTGTCGCCCGCTGCTCATCTCTGCTGCAGCTGTTACTTACTACAATTGACACCATTTTTTAAATTGTACATTGTGAGTCCAACAATGGTATATCATCGGAGTACAATGCTTAATCGGTGCAGTGCTCTTTTAAGGTTTTGGCAAGGTGAATGCATAATGCATTCCCTGGCTCCTAACCCCAAGACTAACACCAACCATAAACTGAGCCTGATTATAGGTTTATAACCAATAACCTTCTGACAGTGCTATTAGTGAGGAGCAGCCAATATGTCCTCACAATGCAGATATGTCCTCACTACAAGGGTCTCAAAGTGAAATTGGTCCCCACAAAGACGGCAATAGAAGGCTGAATGACACCGTTATATCTGCATACACATCTCTTTGTCTATAAGTCATCTGTATCCTCTCAAATATGAATATTAATGATAAATATGTCTGTATGATCTGCAACAGCGAGGCAGGTGACGGCATTGCAGGGACTCAGGATTCACGTTTTCTGCCTCCAGTGTGAACACGACGATTGTTTGAGTGTTTATCTTGTGAATAGATACGTTTGGAATATGTACATGCTGCATTGTTTAATGTTGTGAATGCTACCAACCTCTACTAAAGAACTCCTTTACTGGCTATTGATTTAATTATTAATTTTAATAAGTTTTAAATTCAAGTTTAGTTTAGTATACTTTATGAGACTACAATAAATGTTTATTATTTTTCCTGGGTTTTTACTAATGACTTTTGATAGCCATTTTAATGCCATTTGAGTTACTGTACCTACATAATTTATGGACATGATCAATGCTCACAATT
>CALSBV010011690.1:31005-42879 GCA_943590825.1 Bovichtus diacanthus
AGACAGACAGAGAGAGACAGAGAGAGAGAGAGACAGAGAGAGAGAGAGACAGAGAGACAGAGACAGACAGAGAGAGAGACAGACAGAGAGAGAGACAGAGACAGACAGACAGAGAGAGAGAGACAGACAGAGAGAGACAGACAGAGAGAGACAGAGACAGACAGAGAGAGAGACAGACAGAGAGACAGAGACAGACAGACAGAGAGAGAGAGACAGACAGAGAGAGACAGACAGAGAGAGACAGACAGAGAGAGACAGAGCAGGCATGTGACACTGTAAGAATGCAGAACTTCAGGAGTTGTGTTTAAAAACACTACATATCCATTTAAGGGTTAAAAATAAAACTACATTGATGTACAAAGTCGTTCCAACAATGATACACACCCAGGCCACGTCTGAATATTTGGAATGAAAAATGTGATATTTTTCTGTTGTGTTTTCTTTTAGGAATTTATTTTTCCAATTGTGAAGGTTTCAGAAGTGTTGTCTTGTTTGAAATGGTTATCAACGATCTCTTACTTATGTTTGCAATTCATTTCAAATCAAGATTACTGAGAAGGCAATTCCATCATATCAACTATAAATCAACATTCATGTGTTACTGACAATCAGGCTGGATCTCCAGCAGACAAGGCCCAGATTACTTCAAGACACAAAACCTGATTTTGTTGAAATAATCAATGGTGCTGGCTCCCGGCTCACTGCTGATCAGCACAATTGGAAGTTTATCAGCACTATTGGACACTTGAACAAAGTCAGAGAATGCACTTTTAACATTCTGACGATCAGCACAATTAGGAAAAAGACATGAAATTGTTTTTGGGACTCTGACAACTTTCCTTTGAATCCATTCTCCTTACTGAACATGCACTTATCACTCTGTGTTTGTCTTAGCTATCTGTAAACGTTAGCATTATTAGCATTCCGCATGGAAACCAATGGCTATAATGAGTTAGCTTAGAACTAGTTGCAACCTTTGTTACAAAATAGGCCGTATTAACATTTCAAAATCAATTACTTGGACTGCGGGTAGTTTGTAAATGTGGTTATTGTACTCGACTGTATTCTTAGCTACAGCTAAATGATTAGCTTTGTGCTAAACCTGTCCATTGGTTTCCATCAGAAATGCGATGCTAACGAGCGTTTTTTTCCTAATTGGCTTTCTTGATTATTTCTTTCTACACAACGTGACGGCTTTCATTTGTCAAATAAAAATAGAACAGAAGTTGAAACGCTGATTTGTCCACTCACAACAGTCAGTATAAAATGTATCAAATACCAACAATCATATTTTGATTCAACATAACAGACAAAATGTACAAAAAGAAGAAATATAATGGGCACTTAAGAATTTCAATGCACACGTTGGAACACAATCAAATGGCAAGATAGAAAGATTAAAATGACAAAATAGATAAATAAATAATAATTATAACTTATATAAAGTTTACTATTTGATGAGGTGTGAACTTGATCGTACACCACAAGCCTCCGTTAGCCAAAGATGTCTTCTGTATATTAACGATAAAGGTTAAAACTGAATAACTGAATGCAGATGTGAGTAACGTCAACGCTTTCCTTGCCTATTTAATAATCAATGTAAATGCTTTGTATTACTATTATTCCTATGGAACAGCAGTGTAAATGCTTGGTCTGGTCTCATGCTTGGTCTTGCGTCCTTTTCAGTACTTTACGTAATTTAATGTGCGTTTACTGTTTGCAAAATGGAAGCTTAGAGTTGAAGTCTGTAGCTGTTAGTTTGATGTCAACAATCACATAATACAGAGGCATGCTTATAGAACACTGCGGCGTTGTTTTATGAAAGAACATGTGGAGTCGTACAATCCAGCGACGCCGCTTCTCGGGATTCTCAGAGCATTCTAGAATCCTTGGCAATGTCGAGGAATGAATGGAAACATTCTAACGAAGCAGAAACGAGTGTGTAAAAATGTTACTGATTATTCATTTTGAACATTTTACATGATATTATTCAAAGGTGTTCTCACAAATATATAGGATAGATTTATAGACCTTCTTTTTCTCCTTGCAACAGGTTTCTCAGGAAACTAAATATTAACACTCACACGTCGTCAAAGCTGAATCCATCATCCAGACAATCAGAATCAAAGTCAAGCAATCATTTCTAATGATGAATCTATCGCCTAAGACTGGTAAAGAATACTAGCATATGACAAGAAACTAAATTTAAACATTCCATATTTAGACAATCCTAATGTACAAACAATGGACAACAGGCTAAAAGTGGCCCAAGTCTTAGTCTAATGATATCTTTTTCAAGACCATCGCAGGGTTAATCTTTATTTAACGATATAGTCGATGTTAATTTGGCTGGACGAGGAAAAGCTTTTTTAATAGTTCGTTGCTGCTTATTTACAGATGTTCACTGCTGGGTGTCTCCCAGTACAACGACTGGACCAGCTTACAGTTCAGTGCTTAACCCAAAGGTGCCCTGACAAGCTCCAAGAGCTGCTAGCTAATGTTAGCTTCCACGTGTTAGAGATGATGTTGGTGCACACGTGGGGGAAATCTGAGTTACAGACCTGGAGTAAGAAATGATGTCAAACTAAGACGTAGACCTCTTTTAGCTCACTGCCCATTGCTTTGTCTGTTACATACAATATGACGAGGCTGAACATTAGAAAACATTTAATCTTCCAGTCCATTCTCTCCGGAACATCAGCCTTTATTTATACACTCATGCCTTTGATTCTTCTTCGCTCCCTTTATCCATCATTCACTCCGTTGTGGGTTTAGGAAGCAGTGATTTCCAAAGACGTTTTCCATCTTCTTTTGCAACCTTTATTCATTCTTCCTTTCTTTTTTTAAAGCCTTTTTTTTTTCATCCACTCCTCCATTTTTGTATTAATGCCAAACTGGGAGAAAGAGGGACTTATAGAATGTGACATCATGAATCAGTCATTGCATAACTGTTTGTACTCCAGCCTCACTCCTGCGTCCCATTCTGCAATATTTCTAAATGTTGCACGAGGGCAGCAAACTCTTGAATCCACCGTGGTTCCATTGCCCATCATCTGATACTCTCCTCATCACTCTTTAAACTTTAGGAGGATTCAGTTCAAAGACCAATCTGTGTCATTCACTGTTTCATTGACGATTACTATGATGAGACTTCATCCAACTCATCAAAGATGTCCAAACGAGATCTTAGTTATATTGTGGTCTATTGATGTAATGATGGGTAACACTTCTTCTTTGCTACGTCCTCTTTTCTATCCATCCCTCCTTCCAACGTTACAGCAGAGGTTTCATGCATTTATTTGTAGAATTTGACACCGTGCACCATATCTCTCCATTCCAAAAACCGCTCCCTCCATCCGTCTTTCCTGCCTTCCCTTCATTTCTCCGTCCAAGCCGCCATCATTGTAGGTAGCGGTAGACTTTGAAGCAGTGGTTGCCAGAGTCAGCCACTACCACATGCCCGTCTGAGGTCAGAGCCAGACCTTGGGGTCCGTACAGAGGGTCCGCTGACGTGTTGATGTAGGACAGAAAGGAGCCGCTGCCGTCAAACACCTGGAAATGTTTCAACAGAGAAAATGTGTTCTGATTATTGCAAAAACTCCCAGCACTCCCTCCCAAGTAAGGCGCTGGAAGCACTGCTGTACCTGTATTCTGCTGTTGCCCCAGTCAGCGACGATGATGTTCCCATTAACGTCCACAGCTACACCAGTGGGAGCGTTGAACTGGCCGTTCCCTTCACCATTAGAGCCAAATTTCAACACCAGCTCTCCCTCCGGGGTGAAAACCTGGGACAGAGTAAGAGATCAGGATCCATATTCATGTATTCATATAAGTGTCCTTGAGCGATGCTCCAGGTATATTTTTCACTCCAAACAGAGCAAGACTAAAATATATGAAGGTAATGCACAGTCACCTTCACAGAGTGGTTATGGAAGTCAGTCACGATGATCTCATTGTTCTTGTTCACTGCTGCAAAGTGTGGACCTTCAGGACAGGAGCAAAGAAACAAGCTTTCAGTGCTAACACTTCAACTGCTTTCAGTGATTACACTGCAACTGATACTGTATGTCAGCTGCTTTCAGCACAGACACTTTAATTGCTGTCAGTGATAGGATGTCAACGGGTGCACAACTCATCTCACTTTAACTGCTTTCAGTCTTTGCACTTCAAAAAGTATCTCAACTGCTTCTACATTTTACCAGACATTTAACTGCTTTCAGTTATTACACTTCATCTTACACTTCAATTGCTTTTGGTGATTACAATTCAACTGACCCCTGAATTACTTCTGGTGCTTACACTTCAGATGACACTTCAACTTCTTTAAGTACCTTAAACTTCAACTGCTCGTGCACACAAACTTTTTTTTTTCTGAAAATGTTCTTTTTCTATTTTGGTTCTTAGAATAAACTCATGCTATAAACAGTCTGATGTTAGCCAAATGATAAATTAACTGCACATGGGATTGCGACATTGGTAATATATGCGATTTAATACATTTTTATACATTTCCAGACTATGTCTCTGAAACACTACCTGCAAATTGCTTGTCACCGTTGCCTCGACTACCAAACTTGGTGACGAGCTTGCCAGTCAGCTGGAAGATGAAGACAGTGCACGCCTTGTTGTCAACAACGATCACATGACCTTCCTGGTCCACAGACACGCCCTTTGGCCCCATGAGTCTACCAGAGCCAAGTTTCGCCTGGATGGACGCCAAAAATGACCAACGAGAAGGAAGAACCAGTCAGCAAAACACAAGACATCAGAACATCTAGCAGCATCAAAGCCATATCGCTGCACATACCTTGTACTTTCCCTCGCTGGAGAAGATGCTGACCCACTTGTTGTCATAGTCGGCGATGATGATATCACCGCTGGGGTGTACGGCCACGCCGGTGGGACGCTGCAGTTGCCCTGGTGACCGTCCCCGCACGCCAAAACGACTCTTGAATTCTCCGTCATTGGAGAAAATCTGGAGCGGAGAGACATTTGTGAGGACCCTCATAGACATAATGCATACCTTAACTTATACACTTATTGACCCTCAACTTTAAACCCAAATGTGAACCCTAAAACAGACATTTGAAGAAGTGCTTTACCTGGACACACTGATTGTTGCTGTCAGCAATCAGTATCCTGCCAGTGGAGGAGGCGGCCACTCCTTGAAGGTTGGTGAACTCTCCTTTATTCCTCCCCTTCGTTCCTGAAGAGAGCAGGAACAATCAAATAAGAACATTGAAATCCAAGCTTAAACATTTCCTTTCAGCCTCATGAAAAACGATGCATGCTCTAGCTTTATAATAGCTTCAGCTTCAATAGCTGTAATGTACCGATTCTGAAGATAAGGTCGTCCTCGATGGGGTTCTGGGTTTTGCGTCGTGGGGTGCCCAGGGCACTGCTGGCCCTCTTGGAGCCCTTTTTCTTCTGGCCGGGGGACTTCCCTCGTCTCTTTGCCCCCTCAGAGGAGCCCGTGGACGGGGTGGCATAGGCTGCTGAGTTGGTTGCCGTGGTGGTAGAGGGGGACACCTGGAGGTGGAGGCAGAATGCATTGCTTACAACTATGAGTTTTAGGTGTTTAGTTAATGTGCAGGTTAACTTGAAAACGTTTCATACATCTTTTCCCAATCTTGGGGTTGGGAGCCCATGTTGAGAAGGCTCATTTAAATCAAGTTTGCTTCAAACATAAGCTTGTCTTAACTCTACATCACAGTTGAGGCTGACACAAATTCGGTCAGTGGTTTTCCAAGTATTGGAGAAGCGGAAAGTCACCGTACACTATTGTTATTAAAATTAAGCCAAAGCTTCAAAATGTTACAATCCACACTCTCTGGTAGGGGAAGTCTTCAGATCCTGTACTGCAGCAAAAGTACTAATACTACACTGCAAAAATACTAAATATCCTGCATTGGAAATGTTGCTTAAGTAAAAGTATGTATGTGTAATCAGAAAAATGTACTTTAAGTATTAAAAATAAAAGTACTCAATGCAGAAACATTTTAAATTAATGAATTAATAAAACAACTGCTTAAAAAAACAGCAAATCCTAATATTTGAGAAGCTGGAACTATTTTGTACAATTTCACATTGTTTTGTGTGCAAAAATAATGAATTTGTAAAGTAACTAATAACTTAAGTTATCAAATAATTGCAGTGGAGCAAAAAGTGCAATATTTCCCTCTGAAGTGTAGTGGAGTACAAGTAGAAAGTACCTCAATGTTGTACTTAAGTACTTGAGTAAATGTACTTAGTTACTGTCCCACCTCTACTTCTGCCTCTAAGATCCTGTTGACGGTCAGTTTGAAGGGGCTTCCTTTGATGTGCTGGTCGTACAGACGGAGCGCCAATGAGAAGTCGCCCTCCTTCGGCACCGTGTACACAAACTCATAAGTCCCATTCTTGTGGTCCAAGATTTCCCCGTCCACTATGCTGCCATCCGGGGTGAACACCTGGGTTGGCACACGTGTAACGGTTTGTTAGTTATCTTTCCACAGAATTGCGCTACATTTTATTTGAGCACGGTCGTGAAACTAACCTCGGCCGACAGGATTGCGTTGCCACTCTTGCAGGCTCCCCCTGACTTGTCTCTTGTCACAATGGTAACCGAGGCAGGATGTCCCACAATGCACTGCTCCAAGCCAGCACCCATGGCTTCACTCTGGCTCGCCACCGCACTGAGGAAGAGGGGGAAGATGAGGATGGTTAAAGTGGTGTTAAATGCCTAAATGCTTTTATAGCACGGGCCTGAATACTTTGCGTGTCACCTGGTTGTGACGATGGTCCCCAGGTTGTGTATAGACTTCCTGAGCCCATCGGTCTCCATCAGCAGATCCAGCTGGTCGTTCTCCTCCGGCTGACACGGCAGACCGAGGCCGGCCAGCTGCCCCAGCCGCTCCTGCAGCTCCTGCTCCACCTGCAGGCTTGCCACACACGCCTCGGCAGCCAGAGCCTCCTCCGTCTGGGTACAGGAGGCCGTGATGTCCCCCTCTCCCCGGACGAGGCTGTCCACCTGGGCCTGGAGGACCTGGAAACAGATGACAGATATCATGTGTTTTAGCCCAATGGCAGGAGTAACTGTACTTTAGCAACCGTCAAAGATTAAGTGGCATCAAAATGAACAATTAACTGATTCATTCTCATTCTTAAACTCTGCCAGATGACCAGAATGTTGCAGCCGACCCTGTCATGTGTGCACCTTCTGTTTGAGTCCATATGTGACCTCCAGCTCCATCAGCAGAACACTCTTCCGGACATCCAGCTGCTTGTGCAGATCCTCGAAGCTCGACTGGATGTCCTCTTCGATGGACGCTCTCTGATTGGTCAGCTGTTGGAGGATCTCCTTAACGAAGGACAGGGCGTCTGAAATCTGAGGGAGTCTGGAGGGATAAATATGGGGATAAATGGGGATTGTCATTTTTTGCCATTGTGTCCTTGCTGCTCCATGGTCCTGCAATCCCCTGTCTGTCCACCAGGTGTCAGCTTCTCCTCTTCACTCCATTAACTGGGTCTCATTAGTTATTCGAGCCTGTGTGTTCCCTATGTGTTATTCATTTTATGAAAAAGTACATTTACTTAATTACAATGTTGAGGCAGTTGTACTTTACTTGAGTATTTCAACTCTCTGCATAATGTGTACTTTTACTTTTGGTACTTTACGTACTGAATAAGCGTCGTCCTCACTCCATGTGTCCAAAGCAAGAATATTGGATTTAAATGCGAATTATGTGTCTTAATATCTGATCATAGATCCCCCTGCTGGATATATATGTACTAATGAGACACTTAAACGCAAACCAAGGGTCTCTTTTTCTCATTTACATTACCACTATAGCTGCATCTGAATGAAGCTTTATCCTAAATACAAAAATACTCTGAGGCTTCCACCTGTTCTGGATGGCCCCCAGCCTTTCCTGCAGGCTGCTGCGGTGCTGCTCCAGGGCCTGGCTAAGGGGCACCTTAGGGTGCTCCTCGTGGTCCGGCACACAGTCCTCACACAGCGCACACTCGCAGGCGGAACAGTACAGCTCTGCCACCTGCGGACGAGAAGATGAGCATGGTGGCAGAGACAAAAAGAGGAGGATACAGTTACAGGGAGATTTGGATAAAACGCACAACTGGGTGCTCAGTTGACTCTAATAATTATCTTTTTTACTCAAGTTTTTCTCTTTATAGGTCGGGTTTGTATCGAAGATTTTGGGCAGAGCCAAGCTAGCTGTTTCCAGTCTTTATGCTAAGCTAAGCTAACCTGCTGCTGGCTGTAGCTTCATATTTACAGTACAGACATGAGAGTGGTATCATCTAACTCTTGGCAAGAAAGCAAATAAGCGTATTTCCCAAAATGTCTAACTATTCCTTTAAATTACTTTGAATCGAATGGGAGTTTAGGTGACATGAATGCTATCCTACCCAAACCCAAAAAGGGTCCGACAAAGCGCCGGGATGCTTGGCTGTTATTTCCAATCGTCTCTGTCTGCATGTGTATCCTCCTCTGCGTGTGTGTTGTTAGAGGATAGACACCACTGCCAGTATGTGTCGCTCAAGGTCAGGACTCGACAACATAAAGCAAGAATATGACTTATAACGTTTGGGTTTTGGTGCCAGTCGGGTAACGCTGTGGCTCAGGAGGTGGAGGTCATCCGCCGGTCAGTGGGTCGGTGGTTCAATCCCCAGCCTCTCTGGTCAACATGTCAAAGTGTCCTTGGGCAAGATGCTGAACTCCAAATTGCTCCCGATGGCCAACGGTGTGTGAGTGTGTGAATGTTTATCACTACCGATGACCAGGTGGCACCTTGTAGACTCTGGATGAATGTGTGAGAGTGCTGACATGTTGTAAAACACTTTGAGTGATTGCAAAGATTGGAAAAGTGCAATATAAATGCAGAACATTATTTCAGGAATTCAGGTACCGGCTGGGTTCTGAACTCAGTTTGTGCAGAACTGAACAATCTCATTTTGTGCTCACTCAAGTCTTCGAAGTTGGTGTTTCTTTCGTGTGTGATTTGCTTGACGGATACACCTTGGGGGGGGGGGGGAACAGCAGTACTTGAGAAGTGAATATGATGCACACTGTGTCTTTGAAATGAAAAGAGAATAATGAGCTCCTTCTATGTTTCATTCCTACCTTCCCTGCATGTTGGGGGCAGGCGTTTTTACCCGGCGGAGCCTCCAGGACGGTGCACTCCTCACTGCTGCTATCTGGGGAGTGTTGGTGCGTCTCCATCTGCGAGCGGCAGCCTGGTGGGGGTGAACCTCCGAACACACCCCTTCTTCCACACTGCAGCCAGGGGAAGGGGCTGGACGTTCAGATTCAAGGTCCTTCTCCTGCTTTTCTTCCTTGTCTCACTCTTTATTCCATTGTGTCTTCGGGAGGACGGGGCAAAACTTTGAAATTAACTCCTCGTGAAAACACATGTTGGATTTTAGGAGAGGCATGACTTCTGCTGTGTAAATGATCTCAGGCTGCGTCCATGGACCCCCGTTCCTGCACGACAGCACCAAGAAGATAGTGCTGGGAAATCGGATGTCGGTCTTGTTCTTCGCTAGTTTCAGTGTACGATCGTGCACTTTTGTCAGAGCTTGACCTCTCTGCTGCAAAGAGGATTTAAACCTGCAGTCAGATTATTCCATTACATTCCTGTTGGGTAAAAAGGGGTCCAGGTATCCAAAGCGCCACATATTTTCCATTTAAAACGTCCTTCTGCTTCCATGTGTTGTCTAAAAGTGGCACCAAAGAGGAAGAATTACAGTGTGACAGCTCCGGTCCAATCCTCTTTAGGTGTCATTTGGGGGAAAGTTGGTTTAATTCACAGAGGGTTCAAACGGAGGGTAGCCTGCGGAGAAAAGAGAGGGATGAGGATTAGGTGCCAAAAGCAGATAAACATGGATGAACACTTCTGCTCTTTAACTGCACTGCCATGTAGTTCAAGTGATTACTGAAAAAAAGAAAAAAGAAATCCATCAACGATGTTCCCAGTTCTTGACAAGCCCAGTTGTAATAAACCTGAATCCTCCTTTAATGTGAATATCTCGCATCTAAGATATCTAACCACGTACACAACGTTAGCTGGGGCGCTAATGGAGGTGTGTAAGCAACAAGACAGCAATATCGAGCAGATGTGATCAAATGAGACGCTATTGTTCGTCAATATGCAGTGTTGTTGTTTGGGAACGTGACTTTGCTCCTTATAGAATAATGGAGTGAACAAACACTCGCAGTCTGTCTGCCCCACTGTAGGAATGCACATATGCTCATATGATCACCCCTAATTAACTCCCAGATGGTATGCTCCGTAGTGATGAACATGTGCAGCAGGTACAGGGACAGATGGTACGATCCACAGATGGGGGGGGGGCTGTGCAGCATGTAGGACCAACAGAGGGAAGTGAATGAAGAGCAAGATACTAATAAAGAGCTTCTGGGAGCAGTAATGTAGGTCACGGAAATGTCTTCAAAGTGATGGAGAGAGAGAGAGAGGCGGGAGGGAGGCTGCGGTTTCCATGGTAACAGACTGCATGGGAAGGGGGGGTGGCGAGGAGGAGATGCAACAAAAAGTGAAGCAGTCACGGGCCCTTTAATCCTAAAATCCTAGATTTAACAGTGTGTGTGTGTGTGTGTGTGTGTGTGTCACAGAGGAGAAATGGCCGTGGCTTTGTTCACACCGATGAAGTGTTCCAGTTGTGGGATTAGTCAGACACCAAAATAAACCCGCCTGCATTTTCACTTCGTAAAAACTCAAAGCACATGGATCCAGAAGCGTAAACAAGACGGAAAGAATCGTAATAATTGTGCAGAAGTGTGACAGATGTGGGGCTGCAGCATGTGAAGGGTTCAAAGACTCGAAATAAAACTAAATATGGAGCTTAATCCCAGATGAAACGTACGTCGAAGGGTCTTTAATACACACATATGTCTTTGTGGTTGGGATGTTAAATAAATGCATCCTGGTTTATTGTCTTAAAATGTTTTGGTTTTTGTTGCAAATGGAGCTTCTGTGACAATTTAATGGCTAAAATGAAGTAATTTAAAAGCAAATATTTCATGTGAGGTGAGTAAAAGAAAACATACTAAAACTATTTTTTTTTTTATGTTTTTATCAAGTATTTTTCAAGCTAAAAGAACAAAAGCAAACTTTTCATTTCAAAATATTGTCAGGTTTAATAAAAACATATTATCTCATTTTTTTTTTTGTTTATACTTCTAAAGTCTGATGCAGCTCAGCAGCACATTCTGCCTGTACAGAGAGAGTAATAATTATTATTATTATTCTATGTGTGAAACTGGACTGCATCATATTAAAAGATGAAGGTATTTCTATTTTAATGGATATGATTTAAAAGGTGTACCTAATAAAGTGGCCACTAAGTGTATCATTTACTTTTCTAGATTTTTTTATTACATATTATATATATTATATAAATTCTGCAAAAGATGGTTATGTTTAAATGTTTAAATGCAAAAAAATGTTTATTTAATAGCAACATTTTTTATATCTTTTCCCCTTATATTTCCTTCTATTTTGGCTTTAATTTCACTCGATGCTCTGCTTTCCATATGATCCATTTTCCTTTGTGTTGTTTTGGTTTACTTCCTGGCGGCGTGTCTGTATCTTCACCACATCTGTGTATTAAAATATAAAATATGAGCTCAATATTCTCATGAATATTTCATAAGGGGGGAAATTATGGACACGAGTCGCCTGTGGACTCGTAAATAATCCTGTTTTAACACCTCTGAATATTCTGTTCAGAGTACAAAACCTTCCTGACGTGAAAGTAGCCTCACACACACACACACACACATATATACATATAATCTGACTTTACACAGATACAGCTTCACCCCCACACTTCATTCAAGGGTTCTCTGCAGTACAA
>CALSBV010011694.1:0-42678 GCA_943590825.1 Bovichtus diacanthus
AAAATAGAAATCAGATGCATCAGCGCTGGTTTAAGACCTCCTCTGCACCACAGGGCTACTGTGCTGTATTGTTTTTCCATTTGGATTCCCTAAATGAAAGTAAGTAATGGAGTAGGAAGCTGGCAGCAGAGCTCCTCATAACTTTTGATATGGGGTACACTAAAATTTAGAAGCAACCTGATGCACCAACACTTCCCACAAGTGTATTTGAGTGTCCATAAATTTCAATATAATGTATAACAGAGTAGCTGACTGTTTTAAATAAGTGAATGAGGGAGTAAATTTGGACAGAGCTAAAGTCATTTTCCATGATACTATGTCAAAAAAAGTGCAGAAATAAACCAGTCCAGTTCCTTTGATTACTGCAATTTTCAACCTGCAGCATACTTACAAAGTGAACTGTGGAGCGATGAGGAGAGATCAGCCTTGATGAAGGGCACATGCTAAAATCAATGATTGAAATCACTTCTATAGACTTTTGGGAGAATGACCTGTCTTGCTATGCTACCAACCTGTGCACTGATGCTCTGTTGCTTTTGACCGGGATGCTAACAGGGTGTTTTTATTATTTACATACATACATACAACCTGTAGGACGTAAAACACCATCATGAAATGTGGAAAAAAAAATTTTTTTTTTTTTTTTTTTTTTTTTTTGAGTATTTGCAAAATAATTGTCAGTGGACTCAGCTATCGTATAATTATTTTCCCTGTCTTACTGAAAAGAAATAAAATAAAAAAAGCATTGAAATCAATTACATTTAGATTGCTTTTTGGAGGTTCGGCATATAATTTGAATTTGTGGGTGTCGAAGGGTTCTTAAAAGATAATTTGCACACTGGGACACTCAAACCATTTAATAAAATTAAATTTAGGAGGTTGATTTCTGCAAGTAGGGTGGCCCCTAAGAAATAAGGATTTGTAGGTGTAGAAGGACTCTCAGAAACCTAAAACTTAAATAGCTGTTATAGAAAGGTGAATCTTGCAGGTGAGGGGGAATCGGTTTTTTTAGGGGTTGAAAAAGAAGCCTCCAGTAAAATGAACAGCGGTGTTGAAAAGGAGCTTTCTTATAGTTGCAGCATTGAGCTGTAAGAGCTCCAAGTCAACAATGCTCAGATCTACAACCTCTCACAATGATTGACAGGTCTAACAAATGGCTCTCCAAACTCTGTATTTGTGTTCTTAAAAGCTGTAACAAACAACAACAACACATAACAAACAATCATGATCTGTTTTCTTTTTAAACCAATTCTCATGATTCAGTGGGACCCTGGACACAGTCCGAAAATCTGTAGAAAACCTGTCATAGTGTCAACAGACACTAATAAACGGAATGACATCATTAAAAAAAAAAAAAAACAACCACAAAAACAGTCTTTAGAATAACTATGATACAAAGCATCACTTAAGTTACTAAATTCAAATATACACAGCCATTTCTTCATATTTACATATGTACATCGCAAAGAAAAAAAAAAAAACTTTACTGCGGTATGAAGAGTTGTTACTAGGACATATTTCCCTTTATATGTATTTAAATTCTGCATAAACTCTATAGGAGGAGAGAAAAGGAGAAAAAAATATGGGCTGAAGGCACTTTTCTACAAAAGCAAATGCTGAAAAAATTAAGTAGACTTGCAGGAAGCAGTGACATAATTATTTAAAAGGGTATACGTAATAACCTTTAAGCCTTAACACAAAATTTTAAAAGATGTTAATGAATGTAAACAAAAAAAAATGCTCATGCCAGGTATAGTGGATTCTCTGTGCCAACTTTCAAGGACTTAAATGTATATAAAATCTTTTTTTTTTTGTTGTTTTGTTTTATAAAAAGACATGATATCAAGACAGTGTAGAAAAGGCCCGCAGGTTTGGGCTAAGGCAGGCAGGAGCCGAATGCACCAAACAGTAGAAACAAGGTTAACAGCTGCCAGCCGATGATGATCTTATAGATCTCCAAGGATAAAAGAAACAAAAAGGAAAGCGTTAGTTCTGAATAGGCAAAGTGTAAACAGAAAGAAATCATGAGCGGTAAAAAGAAAATTCTCTTTGATTGAACAGTGTGACGAGAAAACCAGAAGCTGTGATGTTTATTTTCCATGTCTTTTTTTTTTTTGTTTGTTTTTCTGTATTTTTTTTTGTTTGTTTTTGGTAAAATAAGCCTCCATGCTGCAGACAAAGAAGGTAAATAAGGTGTGACAAACAAAAATAGAAAAATTAAAGCATCTGTAATCTTCACTTTCGGTGCTTTTAAGAGTTGAAAAGTCAGTGACGTTGAAGACATTGCAGTTTTTTTTCTTTGATTCAGGAAGGTCCCTCCTCCTCTCACGTGTTCATACATAGTGGTCTTTAATGTCCTCGCTGAGCTTGGCGGCATTCAGGTTTTTACACCGGTTGTCTTTGGGGCTGTACGCTGTCCGGTGCGGCGCCTTGACCGGACCGCTGCGTGACGTGCAGATGACCCCTCCCTTACCCATCACTCCCATGTCCTGTGCCCCCGCAATGGGGCACCTTTGTGGCGGACACTTCTCCCCTATGCCCAGCTCCTCGTCTTCCTCCTGCTCCCCCTCCTGCTCCCCTTCCTCCTCGCCCTCAGCCCCGTCGCACGTCCTGTCAGAGAGGCCCATCAGTTTCTTGCATTCGTACTGAATGTCTTTGTCGCGGTTGTCCTTGAGGGCGTTGCTCCGCAGCGGCTCCAGCTGGTTGTTGACCGTGGTGTCCTCGGAACGGGCCGTTCTCTCCCGCTCTTTCTTCCTCTTGCGGGTCCACCAAATGCAAACAACGATGCAAAAGATCCAGAGGACGCTGAAGACGACGCACAGCACCGGGACCAGGTAACCTAAAAGAGGAAGTCGGAGGACATGTTAAAAAAACATTTCTCTGTCAGTAAAGAGCACTTGACCCTGTATTGTACTTTCATATACTCAAAACATGCATTTACACCCAGAACCTCCCACCCATCACTGCAAAGAATTACTTGATTTATTTGAGTTTTATAATTGACCTATTTAACAAAATAAGGGACATGTGACTCACCGACAGATGGCGGCTCCACCGGCGTCTCAACTTTGACCTCCACCACGGCCAGCATGACTGTGCTGTTTTGGCGTTTGGAGAGGGCACTGATGATGGCGCTGGCTGCCTTCTGGATCTGTCCACGATCACCGTCCTTTGACCGGCCGTCCTGCTCGAAGGACTGCACACAGCGAGAGAGAGAGAGAGAGAGAGACAGAGAGACAGAGAGACAGAGAGACAGAGAGACAGAGAGACAGAGAGACAGAGAGAGAGAGAGAGGTCAGGAATCAATTTGTTTTGCGTCAACTCTGCATTCCACATGTTAAAAAAGACCAGCTTGAGTGTGCATTATAGAGGATTCTGATTCGGACTTTGAGGTCAGAGGAGACATTAACATACAGAAAAGAGTTCCTGCTCTCAACTGCATTGCTTGTTTCAAGTAAGTTGTACTGAAAAAAAATTGTACTAAAACCTTGTGGTACCCTTTAAAATATGGTCTGCATTATTTAAAGAAAAGCCAATTTGTAGGTAATGGGTGAAACACTCAAAAGAACTAGGTTTAGTGAAGAGACTGACAGATTCAATCAGTACAAAAGGGAAAGAAAACAAAGGCCATTTGCCAAATGGTCAGAGTGTTGCTTGAGGCTATACAGGACAACAAGAAAGAGAAAGAAAAAACACACATTCATCCGTCAGAATAAAAGAGATTCTCATCCTAACATCTGGCAGGCTGCGGACCCCCCCCCCACTGAGACCACAGAGGGTGGAGTTAATTGCCTAATAAGGTGCTGAGGGTGAGAGCAGGGAGGTGGTGGGGGGACAGAGGGGGATTAGCTGTGTGCTGTGCAGTTCAATTAGGACAAACAATAGAGAACAGGCCAGCTGTGCTCCCTGCTCGGCTGGGGACAAACACTCCTCTTTTCTTCTCCTGAGAAAATCAGCAGCTCATTCACACACCTCTAGCCCCGCCCCCAAAGTGATTGACAGACCACATTGCAGCCTCCAACCTCAGCACTGCTCACTGTGTCTGTAGCACTGAGGATCCAAAATGATAATCTACTGGAAGTTGGAGTTTACTTTGTCTTAACTTTTCTAGTGAAGAAAATATTGTTCGTTTTCTAAAACTACTTCCTTCCTTAGTTCCTTACAAAACTCTTGACGTAGCCTCAACATGTCACCATAAAGCAGGAACGACTTACTCTCCAAATGAAGACAAACCGAGCGCACACCCACACACACACACACACACACAGAAACATATTGAACCACTTGTTTCTTGCTCAGGTTGGAGGCCTCGCAGCAGAGCGTTTCAGGCGTTTACAAACACAGCGAGAGCCTTTGGAAGAGAATAAATCGACACAACCCGGCGCACTCTGCGAGGCTTGCTGGGATTATAAAGATTTCACCCACACTTGTAAATGAGAGCTGACATTTTGCTGCAACACGAGTCGGCAGCGAGTGGGAGTGAGTTTTTTAAAATTTTTTATCAAAGCCTTGTTGTGGGGTTTGGGTAGATGTCAGGTTCGCCACTCCTTTTCCTGTATCTGTCGCTCAAAACAGGCCTACAAACATCAGAGGAACAAGAACTAATCCCCTCCATTAAAAGCTTAGGGCCCCCGAGTGGCTGATTTCCCCCGAGTCTGGGTGGCCGAGAAATGAAGAATCAGGGAAGAAAGACAAAAGAGGAGAGAGAAAGACAGAACATAAGAGAGAAGAATAGAAAAGACAGCAACAAAGAAAAGGGTAAGAGATGAACTGAAACAGAACATAAAGCAAAGAAGAAGAAGAAGAAGAGAAAGAAGAAGGGAAAGAAGAAGAAGGGAAAGAAGAAGAAGAAGACGAGAAAGAAGAAGGGAAAGAAGAAGAAGAAGAAGGGAAAGAAGAAGAAGAAGAAGAAGGGAAAGAAGAAGAAGGGAAAGAAGAAGAAGAAGAAGAGAAAGAAGAAGGGAAAGAAGAAGAAAAGGGAAAGAAGAAGAAGAAGAGAAAGCAGAAGAAGAAGAAGAAGAAGAGAAAGAAGAAGGGAAAGAAGAAGAAGAAGAAGAAGAAGAAGGGAAAGAAGAAGAAGGGAAAGAAGAAGAAGAAGAGAAAGAAGAAGGGAAAGAAGAAGAAGAAGAAGGGAAAGAAGAAGAAGAAGAAGAAGGGAAAGAAGAAGAAGAACAAGAACAAGAGAAAGAAGAAGGAGGGAAAGAAGAAGAAGAAGAAGAAGAAGAAGAAGGAGGGAAAGAAGAAGAAGAAGAAGGAGGGAAAGAAGAAGAAGAAGAAGAGAAAGAAGAAGAAGAAGAGAAAGAAGAGAAAGAAGAAGAAGAAGGAGGTAAAAGAAGGGGAAGAAGAAGATGAAGAAGAACAAGAACAAGAGAAATAAGCAGAAGAAGAAGAAGAATAAGAGAAAGAAGAAGAAGAAGAGAAAGAAGAAGAAGAAGAAGAGAGAGAGCAGAGACAAAGATCAGCAAGGTGTCCCAACAGAAACTCTAAATCTCATCCAGATGTTTTTAAAAGCTTCAAACGCCTTTTCTCTTTCTTGTTTCTTTTTTTTTTTTTTTTTCAACCCAGAGGAAAGATTCAGAAAATAGAAAAAAGTTCAGATTTTACTGGACTCCTCTGGAAACAATTTGCAGTGACAAATTAAGTGTGAAGGCAACAGCTTCTGAATCTGTAGGTGTGTGATTTTGTATTTATACCGGATATACCTGCATAAATAATCAGTCACTATCTATATATCAAACCCACTGATGTACATTAATAATGGATAATCATTTCAGGTATGTTTTATTGCTGGTTTACAACCCGTCTTGTGTTTCTTGACGTAAATTGGACGTAACATTAGCTGCTCGTGTTCACTGTTTCATAAACGGTGTTTCGATGTTTTGACGCCTTTTTGATAACTTATTGAAAACACGTTTGAAGTTCATTTAACTTTTTGCACTTTACTTGTTTTAATTGCTGTAGGGAGCATGTGTGTGCTTTTTTTTTTGTGTAATAATCACCATGGCGACCTCCACGGCGTCACTGTTGGAGTAGGACAGGTCACAGAGGATGAGCAGCGCTCGCTCCTCGGCCAGCGTCTGAGTTACAGGGAGGTACCTCAGCTCGGAGCAGATGTTCTCTACAGTTGTGCCCTGCGAGAGAGAGAGAGAGAGAGAGACACACGCACACACACACCAGATTAGTATGTGCGCTGCTGGTGAGGAACAATCGGCTTCTAATTCCTCCTAAATCTTGCAGCCATTTATAATGTCCTGCCCAGCGGGGGAGATTGCGGCTCAGATCTCAGATCAGTATCTTGTCAGAGGAACGGATTAATTTCCATTCATAAAACTTTATTCAGACCTGCCAGCAGGGACACCAGTTAAGGTTTCATGATACAGTAGTAAACAACAAAAACATCTCGACTATCAAGAGTGAAGATTCACTAAAGACTTTAACTTTAACTGGAAGTTTAAGTCTTCTCCCTACATAAAACGGCCAGTAGCGTTTTCAAGTAAAACTAGTCCTGACTGATATTAATTCTTTGTAAGATCGGCGTCAGCTTTATTCCCTCCACACAATTTCTTTTTTTTTCAACAACAAAAAAGATCCAAGGTCCAAAACTGATTTAAAAAAAAAAAAAAAAACTGCTTCACAGACACTTTCTCTGCCTCTAAACATGAATGTCTTCATGAAGAAGTTACATGATGCACGGTTGGGTTGGATGATGAGAGGATTTATATCATGAGTCAATCTGTCAACTGAAAAGTGAAGAGTGACACTTGTGTATTTTATGAGACATTTGAGGTCTTTTTCTACCAATCCAGCAATTATCAAATGTTAACAATCCAGGGTGGGAGGGAAATGATTTCAAATGTATTGTTATGACATGACACATCAACAAGTATGAAAAGTGACCTGATGATTGGATCGGAGGCTCGCTGGTGGTTTTCAACTGTCTCCTCAGCCTCGTCTCAGACTCACGTCTCAGTGAGAACTTTCCGAAACTTCTAAAACGCATGTCTTGAATATCATATTTTTAAATATTCTCCCACTCAACTTTTACGCAGAGTGTGTCACCCATTTTTCCCGCTTTCATATTTTTTTGTTAACAAAGATAACAAGGAATTTAAAACTTAAAACCACAGATTTTCACTCTGGGCCGCTAAAAAAGGCGAAACAGAACATTTCAGATTGAAGTGCCTTGATCAAAAGCAAAGCGGCAGCAGTTTTTGAAGCATAGGAAAGCGTAACTCATCCTGTCGTCGATGGTGGAGAAAACTTATTTAATGTTTCGATTAATTGTTTGGCTATAAAATGTAAAAAAAAAAATACTCATCTCAATTTATTTGTTTAGTACGACACTCCCAAAAATATTAAAAGTCACAAGGATACATCACACACGGTCTCTCACCAGCGGCACTTTGTCTTTCTTGAAGAAGAGTGTGATGCGAGCACAGCTGTTGTCAAGGTAACCACTGTTGGGCTCACACTGGGTGTGCAGGGGTGTTGGGGGGTCGGGCGTTGAACACACGCCCCACTGGTGGCAGGGCGGAGAGAAGCAGGTGAGGAACTGATGCTCCACACACTCGTGACCTCCGGGGCAAGAGGGAGAGTTTGTGTCCGGGGGAGGGAGAGCCTTCGGGAGGAGGCAGGGCCGACGACCACACCGCACCTGGAGGAACATGGCTTCAGTGATTCACCGGCTTTAACTTAGTTAACTAACTTACTTAACTTAGTTAAGTAAAACTCTTGTTAGTGTAACAATGACCGACAGGTGTCGCGTCGTCATTATAAAATAGAGATGCAACAATACACTCAACTCACGATTCACAATACTGGGTTAATGATGTGATTTTTTTTTACGTTTTTGTTTTAACAAAATGAGATTGAAGACAAAAGATTCCTTTTAAATTAAATGAATTAATTAAACAATCTGTTTTTTTTATGTTTTGAGGTAGACAATACATATTTTCTTTTCATTGTAAAAGTGAAACTGAAAATATATTTTTTCTTAAATGACAAAAAAACTAAATTTAATATTTACTTAGTTCATCAGTCTCTCTAATATTTGGTTTTTAGCTCGTCGGATATCTTATCACCTATTGAAGTCTTTGATTTAGGACATTTTTGGGGATTTATTCTTCTTACCAATTTGAATCGTCACATATTTGTATCGCAAATTTACGCTCTCGTGAAGTATCGCTATATTCTCACTATACAACGTCATTGTTTTGGTAACAGTCTTTGCTGCGAGCCTGACCTTGGAGCAGCGAACGTTTCCGTTAACACACTGGCAGGCGTTACACTCCTCCTCCCACTGGCTGCCGTGAGGAAACTGCAAGCCAGCATGACGACACGGTTTCCCAAGTCCGATGACTGGAGAGAATAAAGGAGAGGTTCAGAACAAAAGGAAGTGGCTCGGTTCGTCGATCTTCTTCTTTACTTAACCGATAAACAGCTGGAAATCCACCAAGCCTCATAAAAGTAACTGTAACACAACAAGTGGCAAACATTTTGATTGAGATTTATGGTACTCACACTTCTGACAGCGAGGTCCAGCGTATCCTGGAGAACAAACACAGCGGTAGCCGTTTATTTCATCCATGCAGGTTGAACCTTCGGCACAAGGAGACGACTGACACTCATCTATGTCTGTAAAAGAAACCACAGAGCTTTCATTTTTAGCTGCACATGCAGTATATAAAGATAATGGGACTTTTGAAGCAGGAAACAGACTGTCCAGTTAACAACTATGATCTCTTATTCATTTTTGTCATAAAATACCCATTAATCATATGGAGAAAAGACAAGACTGAGAAAAGAAAGATGTTGAGTCATGAAAAAAGAGCTGCAGTTCCCTTTCAGTAGCAGAAAGATCTGTGTTTTCATCACTTCTTCACTTCACACAGGTCTTACTTGCATTGTTGATCTCTCCTTCAAGTCTCTCTTTCTGAAGCCTAACTTTAGCTGAGAAAAAAACTGAGCTTTGAGAGATTTGAATGTTAAATTCAAATATCTTCAATGAGTGATGGAATTCAGAGGATCGTTCTTGGCACAATGGGTTTATTGCAGTTTGGTTTGAGACGCATCCATTGGATAACACTCTGGTTCTGAAAAGGCTTTTCTGAAGAGATTTCTCCCAGAAGGCCGCGGGAGAGCGCACTGACCCTTCTGACGGACCTCAGCTCTGACCTCGGCTCAGCGCAGAGGGGAGAGGTTAAGACCGTCTTCCTAAAAGGCTTCCTAATCTGTCGCCCTGAAACAATTGGCTCACACTCCCCCGCCGCGGCCTTTCACCTCTGACCCTCCGCCCACCTGACCCCTCCACACGCCCCCTCCGGTTCCCAGGGACTCACTGATGCGGCAGTCCGGTCCGGCGAATCCCGGGGCGCATTCGCAGCGAAACCAGTTCACACCGTCGACGCAGATACCGCCGTTGTAGCTGCAGAAAGGAAACAAAGAAACACGTCAATTTGTCGCCGCAGCAGACCTGACGGATGTTTACAGACAGATTCAAAGAGGGAACACCTTCCAAGTTTCTCTTCTTTATTGGGAAACCTTTGTTGCCCGATATGTTTGATTCTGAGAACTGGTTGTGGTGTTGACGTCCCTGGGTTGAATATACTTCTCAAAATGTAGTAATGTTCAGTTGATGTCTGTCATATAGGCTTTTACTAAATAAAAAGCTCACTGCGGACTGATATCTGCTATTTAGTGGCTTCTTTACCCAAAAGTCCTGCAGAAATTCAGCAGAAATTAAACCTTTAACTGTGCCTCATCATGGCAACTGAGCTGCATTAAATAAAAAACATAGTTTAAGTTACCTCACTTTCTAATAATTCCTTAAAAGGAGTTCATATGGCACCGGTAGATGACCAATGTCACAAATTCATCAACATAACTTCCTTTTTCTGTATAACTATGATCTAATAAAAGATCATCTGTGCCAACTCCTGCTACAGTAACAACACTTTAAAAAAAAGTTTTTAAAATGACTAGTTCATAGGAAATTATTATCTGTGCCAACTCCTGCTACAGTAACAAAACTTTAAAAAAAATGTTTTTAAAATGACTAGTTCATAGGAAATTATTAGGAAAGTGAAGAAACTGGAAGAAAATAAAAATAAAATATTTCCACTGGCTCCTGTTGGTGGTAGCAGGTCCTAGTTTAGTTCTGATAAAAACTAAATCTTTCTGTCCTGGTAATCATCTTCACACCAAACTAGAAGTCACTACAGAAACATCTACACTACTATAAGTGGCTGTAGCGCCATATTAACCCACTGAGGACAGTCATGTGGGGATGTTTGTCTGATGTTCTGCCCCCTGAGCTACAAACTATCAGCCTTTTTTCCCTGCAGTTTGCAGAGACTCGGAGAGTCAGCAAGCTAAAGCTGATCCCTGATCAATGTCCACACTTCATATGTAAATCCCTGCTGACCACATACTGAGAACCTCCCCCAACACCTCCACTTCTCACAGCTACCCCCAGGTCGAGGCCGGTGAATGGTGAGAGGGGCGTCTCTTCACACTCTCCTGCCCCCCTCTCCCTCAACCCCCTCCTTCCAAAACCACCACTAATCCACCTGTCAGTCAATGTAAAGGAGGGTGAGGAGGAGGGAAAGAGAAGGCTATTGTCCAGGGTAGCCTCTCTGATCTAGAGGAGCTGTCAGGAGTTCTCCACTTGTGTGTTTCTGTACTCATTTGGTGGATAAAAATCAACCAAAAAAAAAAAAACAACCCTCATCACAATTTCCTAAAATTCAAGTTGATTCCTTTAAATGTCTTGTTTAGTCCGTGCAGCAGTCCAAAATCCAAAAGACTTACTCTGTTGACTTATGTCAACAGAGCTGATGTTTCCACATTAATAACAGCAAGGTGAGGATCAAAAGTGCCGCAGCTAGCAGCGATTAACAGTTAATAGACTTTAGGGCTGCAGTCCAGAGCTGCAGGTGAGGTCAAGTTTGACTTACAATTAGGTAACAGAGGAAACAAAGTCATAGTCACAGTCAAAAAACTCTGTGCAAATGCAGAGAATAATGTTTAAAGAGGTGAAGATCTATCTGTAGGGCTGCTGTACTGGACGCCTCAACATCCAGCTGATCAATAAAGAGGCGTTTGACACCATAAACAGGTGAACGTCGGCCATCAACAGAGAGACAGAGAGTGTTTAAGCCATGCCAGAAAACTCCAGCTAACAGCCTTCAATAAGCGTTTGTCAGACGTCTCTTGAACCAGCTCTGGGCTTTCTACACAGCCATGAAAATCCACAACAAATAGTGGGAAAAAAGGTGAAAATATTGCATTTCTGCTTAAAAGAGAAATCTGTCTTACCATGGATGTGGATTGCAGTCGTCGACATCTGCAAGAGAGATGAGAAAGACCGAATTACAATCAGTAACTTTCAAATTTCAATTCCCGCCAAAACCTGAAACCTGTTTTGATCATTTCCCCCATATGTGAGAACATTTTTTTTATCAACAGTTTAGGTGCATGTGAAGTTGTTAAAAAGTGGTAAGTTATTATTATTTTAAAGATTATTTTCAGTTATTCCTGCTACATTTAGGACAAACATGTCAACATCCAAGTCATAACTATGACAGGGCAACTAAGATTCTTTGGAAAGCCCTGATTTATCTAACTTGGCACTGAATAATAGGCAGCTAAACTCCACCAAAGTCCTTTGTTAAAGTTGATTAAACCCCATTTTAATGGGTACACAACGAACTCTACAATCATGCAACTGTCTTGACTTGTCTAATGACGCACTCAAGATGGAAATATTGATCCATGGACATGAACACGGCCTCTAAAAGTGACTTACTCTGTGCACAGGTGGGTCCCTCCCAGCCATCCTTGCAGATGCAGGTGAAGGCGTCTCCCCCTCCGACACACGTCCCTCCGTTCTCGCATGGGCCCGAGTCACATGTGCTGTTCTTTCCTAAAAAAAAAAAAAAAAAAAAAAAAATTGAAGATTCCCTTTAATGAAAATGTTTTTATTCTGCACAGCCCACAGTAGGAGAGCTGCTCTTTGGCCTGTGATCGCACAGTCTGACAGATCGTAACTATGTACCGGTAACATCACATTGTATTATTACACCATTATTAGCAAAGCCATAACAGAATAATTAGACTGCAGTGAGCGCCTGACCTGTGTTGCAGGTGCTGCCACCCCAGCCTGAGGGGCAGCTACACAAGAAGGAGTCGCCGTGATCATAACACGTCCCTCCATTACTGCAGGTAGTGGAGTCGCACTGGCTCTCACCTGAAACGAGGCAGCATGGGAAAAAGATTTCAGACATGTTAATCTGTGTCAGCGTTGAGCAGCGATTACTTCAGCTTCAAAGTACAGTTCAGAGGGGCCGTCAGAGGGGAGAACAAGCCTGCACAGAAGCCAGTGAGGACTTCATGCACCAGAAAGAAGAAAGAACAAACTGAGGTTGTTAAAATATACTGTATAAGACCTGACATGTTGGAGAAGAAGGAAACTGAGGACAAAGACGCTACTCATAAAAGTGTCATGGGCTTTACTAACTTATTTGCTGCACTATAACAATTGAAACTATTGCAACTTATTAAAATGTACCTTATGACAAACAATGGGGCTGAAATGCCTATTTAAACTTCGCACATATGCATGTTTCCTCATTTTGTCTATCCCACCATTTACAAAGACATGCACAGACACACATCAAGTAGTCACTGATGCCTTAACAATCCCTAACACTCGTAGATGTAAACTAACTTACGTGAGTGGCAGGTCTTGCCTTTCCAGTTGTCCACACAGTTGCAATAGAAGTCGTTCAGCAGATCCACACATTGGCCTCCATTCTGACAGGGGTTCCTGTTGCACTCATTCACATCTGGAACAGTCAAACAACGGGTCAGTGTGGTTTTTATAGTTATTGATTCTATATTGGCTTTATTTTTTGATAAACTAGAGCTACATTCTTCAAATGTCTAGAATCATGAAAAAACGTATAGACTATAAGATTGTGATCTTGCATGTGCTTGTTTGACATGCAGGAGATTTCTGCAGATTGCTATATTGATATTTGTTTGGAATAGTTTTAATAAGCAACTTATACAATAGATCATCTCTAAACATTAATATAAGTAAAAGTGTCATCTGCAAATGTGCACATTTTCCAATATAAGTAACTGATTTAGAATCAGTCAGCTGGATAAGTTACCACACTTTTCCACTTGCTGTCATTTCCAAAACAAATCCTCCATTGTTTTGTTTTCCATAAGTTTCTCAGACAGCTGATTATTCCTCCGCTGCTGGAGGCCGGTGATAGATTCTCAGTGTAAGTGACGCACATGCAGCATGACTTAGCAAGGCTCTTCCCTAAAATATGCATACCTGTACTGTTGCTCACTTAAACCCAAAAAACCCAGTTCTCTCAGACACACACATACTCACCAACATCACATAAACTGCCCTCCCAGCCGTCTGGGCAGAAACACTGGAAGAAGTTGATCCTATCGATGCAAGTACCTCCGTTCTTACAGGGGGATGACGCACAGTCGTTAATGTCTGCAGAGAGATGAGCAATATTTACAGATGTTATTAATTACATTTATTGGACTTAGATATTACATTTTCAAAAAACTTTTCAAAGTCCAAGTATTCCTTTTTTCCCCTTTGTTGTTTTGTTGTTGTATTCACATATGTTGTAATGATCCTACATTTTCTTTCATTTATGGTTAGTCAGTTATACTGTCTGATGAACTCTAATTTTGTCTGAGTTGTAAACATATCAAATTACGTTGTTGTGTTTTTGACATTTTGAAGGTAAAAACATGTGGTATAAAATAAAAAACATTCCCTGTTCTTATCAGCTTTTGAGAATTAGAGATTTTGAGAAAAATAACCTGCAAAGTACTCGAATGTAAAAGCATGTTTTGTTATATTCCTTCTGCTGTAAAATAAACTAAGAGTGATGATTAGTGAAACCGGAGTCTGAATTACCAAAGAATCATGTGGTGCCCAGTGATGGTAACTGATGATAAATATAGTCTGTGTTTTGTGTGTGTGTGTGCGTGTGCATGATTGTGTGTGTGTGTGATTGTGTGTGTGTGTGTGTGTGTGTGTGTGTGTGTGTGCGTGTGTGTGTGTGTAGCTAATAATGACTCACTCTCGTGGCAGTAGGTGCCAGTGAATCCCGGTTCACAGGAGCAGCTGAAGTTCCCGGCAGGCAGGCTGATGCAGCGTCCATGGGGACCGCACACATTGGATGAGATGTGCCACACCCGTCTTTGGGAGTCATTCGTTGCCACGGCAACTGTGCAACTGTCAATCACTTGGGGTGACAGAAGGAAAACAAAAAGATCAGCAGGGCAGATAGTTGGAATGGAAAGCACGTCTTTTTACGTGCAGCTGATTACCTTAAAATATATGTTGAAATCATAGATACAAGGATTGTCCAGGTGCTGTCTGTGTTACCTCGACACTGGTTGGTCTTGCAGTGGTCCTTGCGCTCTGAACAGGTTTTGCCCTCGTAATCGTCGCGGCAGCTACAGTAGAAATCTCCCGGCATGCTGTGGCACTGAGCCTTATTGTGACATGGGTTTGGGCTGCAGGGTTCATTCTGCACCTACAGATGGAAAACAGGGAGGTAGAGGTGTGTTCTCACCAACAAGGTGTACGCACCAAACTGTTTTTATTTACAGTAACTATCTGGATCTAGTCCTCACCTCACAGGTTGTACCAGCGAAGCCCTGTGGGCATTCACACATGAACCCGTCCAGCAGCGGCTGGCAGCGCCCGCCGTTCTTACATGGACTCCTGGCACAGCGGTTTATCTGAACCTCGCAGTGCCGACCCTCGAATCCCGCCTGGCAAACACAGCGATGGCCTCTGCCCACCTTGTGGAAAAAAAACAAGAAGTTTTAAAAACTGTGCTGTGATTGGGGATATTGGGAGCTATAAAAACATCCAGGATAATATATTTATCCATATGGGATTATAAGAATTCAATAAATACATTTCAGCCAAGCACTCTGCGCTATAATTTGACAAATGACAACATGTGGTTGTAATTAAAGTTCAACCCATAGTTCTTGATGATTTAGGGTCAATCAACACCTTATTTTAATTAATCTTATTCACTTATATTAGAAAAGAAAAACACCTTCAAGGCAGTACAAGTTGTACAGTACAATGTTTTAAAACCATTATACCTCCGAGCATATTCTTTTATGTTCAGACAGCTTATTTAATGATCATGTATAATCTTGTTCTAACTCCATTACTGTGTCATGTTACATAAAAAAAGATATTTATTTAATAAATACCTCAGTGTTTTTGAAAGCTTTATAAAAAACTCCACATTTGAGAATCTCACCTTGCAAGTCCCTCCATTCTGACACTGACCATGGCATCTGTTCACATCTGAGAAGAAAATAAACAGAGAAAACATCACATTTGAGTTTGACAAATTGGGAAGAGGAACATGCAGCTGCTACAGAATAGTGGTAGATACAACCAAAGCAAAGTGATCCATGCTTGAGGAAATATCAGATGCAGATTCAGAGGTGCAGTAAGGACATGCAAGGAAACTAACTTTCCAAAGTTAAAACTGCCGCTCAAAAAGATCAATCAGGAAAAAGTTTAGTCTCATAGCTTTGAATAGTTAGGCCAGGGTGTGGCAGGTATAAACAGCCATCTGCGAGGCAAGAGAAAGGAGCATTAATGTAGAGTCCAGACCCCCCTGGCTAGCTAGCCTCTGTTCCACTAATTTTAACTTAGTACATTTTCTAATAGAGGGTTTCTTTCATCGCTCTTTCTGAAAAGCCACAACATGTAGACAATAAGATGATTGTCTATCCAATAAAGGGCCCACATTTTTCTTTTTCTTTTTTAGCAACAATACAAATTCAACCAGTCTCAAACATTAGTTTGCTATCAAAGCCTCATTGTCCATATTGAATAAAAATAAGAATCATGAGGACTTAAAACTTATTGACAAATAATATGTAAATAAGACAAAGCTACAATTATATTGCTAGAGTTCAAAAACAGCATATCCAATGGGTCTTGGTGTCCAACCTTTACTGTGCTGCATACTACTACTATTACTACTACTACTACTACTACTGCTACTACTACTACTACTACTATTACCATTATTACTACTACTATTATTACCATTATTACTACTACTATTATTACTACTACTACTATTACCATTATTACTACTACTATTACTACTACTATTACTACTACTACTACTACTATTATTACCATTATTACTACTACTATTATTACTATTACTACTACTATTATTACCATTATTACTACTACTAATATTATTACCATTATTATTACTACTATTATTACCATTATTATTACTACTATTACTACTACTACTACTATTACTACTACTATTACTACTACTACTGCCATTATTACTACTACTATTACCATTATTACTACTACTATTACCATTATTACTACTACTACTACCATTATTACTACTACTACTACCATTATTACTACTACTACTAGTATTACTGCTACTACTACTACCATTATTACTACTACTACTACTATTATTACTACTATTACTACTACTACTATTATTACTGCTATTACTACCACCACTACTACTACTACTATTATTAGCATTATTACTACTACTATTATTACCATTACTACTATTACTACTACTACTATTATTACTATTACTACTATTTCTACTACCACTACTATTACTATTACTACTACTACTACTACTGAAAACCCCTCAAACATGTTTTAGCCGTTCAGAGAGATAAATGAATGAGAAGTGAGAAGAAGCTAATGGAACAGAAGCTAGCCAGAAAAGAAGACAGGCCTCCGGTCTAATGTGCTACATGTAGGTGTAAAGAGGCTGAAGACTTATAATTTTCTGGATTTTTACTAACTGATGTCACAGTTCTGGCCAACCCATCCACGAAAGCAGGCACAGTGATATCCACCAATCAAGTTTTTGCAAGGGCAAGCATTGAGGCAAGGCTTCCCCACACACTCATTAACGTCTGGAAAATGGAGACGAGAGACACAGAGAGAATGAATGAGAGAGCTGAGAACCTGCTCAGAAGCCCCGTCACCAAGCGTAGCTCAATGTTGTACAACACACTGAAATTACAGGCGAAGAGTGTAGGTCTTCTCTGAACTGACATCCAACTGTTTTCTTTTTTGGGAGAGTTTCTGGCTTTATCTAACGGTTACAAAACTGGCTTTTGGTCTTTCAAACATACGTCATCGTTTCAGAAATTTTCCATATTGACCGTTTTGGAAAGAGCTGCAATGCCTGCACAATATTTGACTTTGGGTCAAAAGAATTTAAAACGTCTTTTGCAGCTGAATTACTTACTTTTCATCCTCCTGATGAGGAAAAACAATCCTTAATGACGGCACATTTAACAAAAAATAAAAGGTCATCTGACATCAGAAGAACATCTACAAATTAAAAGTGGCTCATTCACAGTATTATTAGTATAAGTGAGACATTTATGCCATTGTGGAACATTTAAAGTCTCTAATATGCATATTTGAGCCTGCGTGTGGTGAAGCCTTTCTGCTGTAACTTGGTACTATGTCAGATCGCGTTCATGATTTTTATAGGTAAATGACTCAGGGTCTTTTTCAAACATGTAAAATTGCCAGAACATTTACAGGCTGAAGTTCACGTCTGATGAGGTTTCATGTTTTCCACAGCTTTCCATCACCCCACTGCTCTATTCTCACCCCCTCCCTCAGGGTTAATGTCTCTCTATTGCATTCCCTGAAGGCCAACCTGCGGCATTCCAAGTGGTCAGTTTCAGAGGCAGCTATCGCCGCACCCGCCACGCTGCCGTGCTCACTATAAACCGACTCAGTGCATTAATACTACTCCCAGGAGGTAAGCGGCACCTGTTGGCCTACTGAAACTAAACACCCCAACCCATTCCCAAAAACCCAACCTTCCCCTCTCCCTCTTCCTCATCCCAGGTAACGCCCCGCTCCCTGAAAGGGGAAACACTCTTAGAATAACAATAATATGTAACACAAACCGAAGCATTTCGGTTTCTCTCCGCGCATGTTTACAGGTTATAAAGTGCTTCCTGGCTGAGGGCTCCACTATGTCCGGGTGTCGCCTCACGGTAGCGTACATACAACCCTGTTATGCTCAGTCTGGAGCCAAAAATAACCCCTGGTGGAGTATATTTTGTCCCAAGGCTAGCAGTTGCCAGGCGGGAGGTTATTTTTAGCTTTCCTCAAGTCACCTGGCTCGAGTTCCAGATCATATCCAGCGAGTGTCTCCGTTGGGCGTATGTATACACAAACACACACACACTCTCATTTGAAATTAGTGGCCCTCCTGCAATAATACTACTGGTGAAACGACACGGCAGGATAAACAAACACCCAAATATGCTGTAACGCTGCAAGCAAATGGGATTCATGGCATTCATTGTACGTGCAACACACACAGAAACACACCGGCTTTATCACAGAAAAATATCACCCAACATGCAACAATGTTTTTGAATCAGGATTTTTGAAAATGTATAAACTTATAAAACTTTTTTCTCTCCAAAATGTTCCAAAATATACCTTGTGATATATGGCAATATTCAGATGTGCACAAATGAGCCTACTCAAAATGTACAAAGCATTTCTTGTTACACTTTGGTCACAACATAGTAGTCAATCACTCATTGAGACGTACCGATCTGGCAGGTCTTGCCCGTCCACTGTGGAGGGCAGAGGCATTCAAAGCCGTTCTCCATGTCCATGCAGGTTCCACCCTGAGCACAGGGGCTGGAGGCACATTCATCTGTGTCTGAAATATAAACCATTATCACTTGAAAATACTCCAGCCATATTCCACTGGTGACATTGAGTTAGGTTTGGAAAGTCTTTAAGTCTGAACATTAGGTGAGAAAAACACTGAAAGTGGCTGCTAAGTAATAATTAACATCCTAATATATACCTACACCTAGTTTAACTCTCAAAATAAAAGTACAAACCTCCTGACGCTGAGTTTAAAGAGTCAAAAACCAGATCAACCAGATCGGAGAGAAGAAAAATAAACATGTTCCGTTGTATGCACAGACCACATGGTACACCTCATTGCCCCTCACCTTTAGCGCAGGTCAGTCCGGACCATCCTGCCGGACAGTGACACTCGAAGCCTGATGGGACTTCATGGCACGTCCCTCCGTTAGCACAGGGGTTTGAAACACAGGCGTGCTCCGCTGAAGAGGAAATGTAAGAAAAAAAAAAGTAGGAATGCTCTTAAATCTTCCATCAGATTTATCCAGCTTCCGAACTTTTCCCTGAACGTGAAATGGCACAAAAAAACCCTGGATTTTGAACGTGGTTAATTTGATTTAGAGACTCACCGATCTCGCAGTTCTTGCCAGAGTAGCCGTCTGGACAGGCACAGTTATACTCGTCTGGCTCTGTGTTCATACACGTCCCTCCGTTCTTACAGGGCCGGTTGGTCCCACAGTAGTTTAGATCTGCACAGCGAAAAAGAAGAAATGTATTATGTGTGTCGTTGTAAAACACCCAGTTAACAAATAATATGAAACTTGCCACAATGACATTATGGGCAGAAGATATCTGTGCAAAAACGTATCCGACACTTTTAATTGTGCGGCTCTTTGCGGTTTAACAACCATACACAATATCTTGCTGTTACAGGCTCCATTTCATCTTTTTTCTTCCTAAATCATCTAATTGTGGGTTACAAAGAACACAATGTAAGAACATTTGCCGAAAATGTCATTTCCACTCGAGTCTTCTGCATCTTGACCAATCACACGGTTACCTCATGCCACTTATGTGGGGTAACATAGCACTTTGCATGTTTCAGCCCATATACTGGAAATCTAAAATACTTCACAATAACTAACTGTCAATAACTGTTTTTATGTGTTTGGAAATCATAGTGTAGTGTTTCAGACTTTTTTTTATTTTTTTTATGTACTTTCCTTCTTGGAAATTGCACGAGTCGTGAAATCCATCACAGTGAGTATTCATTTTTTATCATAGTTATTGTTTTGGGATAACATCTTGGATTTGTTTTACATTAATACAACTGAAGAACGCTTATTTATTTTAAAACTGCCCGTCTGAAAAGTACAATTTTTACAATATGCTTTGGAAAACCATCACAAGAAATGTAATAAAACATCAAAATGATTAAACATTAAGGCTAAGCTTATCAAACACTAGACTAGTCCTTTAAATATACAGAATTGACCAACATGAACTTCTACAAATATCCAAAAGACCAGAAGAGGTGGAGGAGGAGATTAGAAATGCCATTAAATTGACCTGTAAATACCCAAAAGATGGATATGTAAACATTGTGCAGCAGAATAAGAGATCTGACCTTTGTCACAGAGCAGCCCCCCCCAGTTCTTCTCACAGGTGCACTGCCAGGGCTCGTTGCAGGTACCGTGAACACAGCCAGGATACGGCAAGCACTCGTCACAGAGCGGACCCTGCCAGCCGTAGTTACACCTGCAACACAGCGTGGAGGAAAGTTAGTTTTTAATAGTTTAACAGTATATGTACTGTGCACTTAGGAGGACTACTGGAAGTTTAATGTACTTCTTTCTTTCATCACTTCCCTCTTCCTTCCCACTCTTTGCTCTTTCTTCCTTTCTTTCTTTTCTTAATTTACTTTTTGAAGTGATATGAAACCCAAACTAGAGATAGGGAGTTATTTCCCCATAATGGCAAAACTACACTTCTTCACAAATATATTTATGTCTTAATACTTGAAATGGAGAAATTGTTTCTACGGTTTTATTTGTGCTTTTACGTCACTGAAATACGTGAATGGTTGTGCCAGCTGGTGCAACAGTGGCTGAGTAGATGTTTCAGTAAAATAAAAGCCTCTCATTTCACAAGCACACTGACAGTGTGTTCTTATTTACAGCTGCAACCTGAGGGAATATCAGGACCACAGATGCACTTAATACCGCAGGGGGAGTTGTCCATGAAAAACAGTGATAGTTACGTAGTGATAACAAACGAGCTCAATACTTTTACAATGTGTGAAAACGCAGAGGAGCGCTTGTTGTCGGGCAGCGTGCCAGTTAAACGTCCCCTGTTAACGGTAAAGAATGCTGTGCCAAAAAAAAATGTTAAATGCTTTTAAACATCGCAACTCATTTAGAAAGGGGAAGATTTCTTCATGCAGGACACATGTGGAGTAGAAAGGTCTAAGCTAAATGTCACAGCAGTTATTTACTGGACTGAACATCTTCATCAAGGTGAATGACACGTTTGCTGCAGCTCCTAATCTTAGGACACAGCGCCACACATTCCTGAGCGTGTGTGTGTGTGTATGTGTGTGCGTGTGTGTGTGTGTGTGTGTGTGTCCTATCATGCTGCTTACAACAAATGCAAGAATTCATATTTTACTATATTTTTGAGTTATGAAGTCATTACTGTCCTTAATTGAATCCTAAGAACTTTTAATTAAAAAGGTATTTTTTTCAGTAAAAAGTGCAGTAAAACTTTTTTAACGTGTTTTCAGTTTCTTGTTCCAATGTTCTAGAAATTAAACAACAAAGACCAAGGCATGTCACTGCACCAGAATCAAGGAAACTTAAGCCTTCAGAAAAGTTGATTTGCAGTGCACTTTTTATATAAAACTGTGCTGCAGCTAATGATTATTGTTATTATCGATTAATCTCTCTATTATTTTAATTCATCTATTAATCTTTTCTTCTAAAAATGAAAAAAATGTATGTGAAGTATGTGAAATATTTTCATCACAAGTCCCAAGAGATCCCAAGTCGATGTCTTTAAATTGCTTGTTTTTTCTTTGTTACTTTGTTTTTTTTTTTGCAGTTGCGTCATGTGTTGCGTGTCTCCTCTCTTCCTGTGTCGTGAGCTCCGTGGAGGTCAAACTTGGAATGAGCGGCAGGTTTGTGAACGAGGGTTAGTCGTCCTGAAGGGGAGGCCAGCGAAGGGTTAGCTAATCTGTTGGTTTATGGCAGCACTCTGTTATTCCAAGGCCAGTGGTAACCTTGCCCCACCTGTCCTGTCATTTCTCTGTCGGGGCTATTTTAGGGAGCAACCCACCCCCCGTCTCCAATACCACCTTCCATCCACTCCGGCTTCAAAATGGATGCCAACCAAACACTTCTCCTACCAGCAGCGGTGTACTGTACAAAGCTGTAATGTGCTGCAGGACACTTGGTAGCTTGGGACAGTGGCAGACTGGAGGCTACTGAACCTCGTTTCATTAGTCCAGGTTTTCAATTATTTATATTTATATTATTTGGGACATTTAAAACACCTATCGTGACCTGGGAATGTCTATAAGTGTAGAGTTCATTTATAAAGAGATGCATCATCAAGGAGTCACAGGATGAAAATGCAACCAGGACCAGGACCAGGATCTGGTTATGTTAAAGTGTGCATGACAAGTTTAGTTTCATGCACAATTTGTAAGCTGAAACTCCCTTAACTGCACGCACGACTACAGCAACTTTAACACACTTTAGTGTGTGAAGCCCAGTTATGTGCATGTGTGTGTGTTTGTGGTGTGCATTGTTTACTACAGTATGTGCTGTCGTCCGGCACTGCGGTCAGCGGTGGTGCCCTGCACACTGTCAGCCGTGCAGCAGTGGTGGCAGCGTGGACAGTCTGTCTGGCTGCAGTGTGGGAGAGCAGGGAAATGGTTTCGAGCAGCCACAGGCCAAGGGTGGCATTACCCACAAGCCCCGTCGCCGGGCTGCTGCCGTCCCATCAATGGAAGGGGCCACAAGGGGCCAGCCGGAGCCGAAAATATCCCTGCTCCGCTGCTGCCCCTCAGACAAACCACACCCAGAGGACGGGACGGTGGGCAGGGGTAGAGGTACAGGGGACTCTGTGTGTGTGTGTGTGTGTGTGTGTGTGTGTGTGTGTGTGCTGAATTATTTACAGGAAAGCCTTGCACCTAAATCCAGTGGACGGACTTAGCCCGCTGTTGCCTAGCTACTTGTTTAGTAGTGTCACATGAGGGAGCGTAGGTTGTGAATGCGCTGTGTGTAAGAAACACGATACCAAACACACATTTCTTGTTTTCCTCTGCCAGGCTGTTTCTCTGTTTCTGTTTTTTTTCACTGCTTTTCTCTTTCTTTAACTCTTCAGTGTCTTTCTTTTTCTCTCTTTATTTCTCTCTCTCTCTCAGACATCACATTCACCCTAATTTGTTTTGAACACCTCAGGGATATTACAACTTAAGTACTTTTGTAGTTTTGGACATCATTTCTATCAACTCAGACTTTTATATTTTGTTAGAAACGGGCAAGAGTTGTTTGACAAAATAATCTTAATTTAAGGTCCCCTTGCTATCTTTTTCGGGAGCTTTCAAAAGATTCCCGACTGATGCCACAGACAGACGAGACTAAAATGTTTCAATCTTACCCTCAAATATGACAAACGTCGTAAAATGGCTAAATTTTGATACATAATGACAGTTTATCTTTATGACAACTAAACAAACTCCATATGCTCATGACGACTATGAAAAGTAGTTGAAAGCTAACCAAAAAGTTATCTTTAAATTAAGATTATTTTGTAAGGTTAAGAGTGGAATTAGATTGTTGTGATTATAGTTATATAATCCATAATTTTCCCTGTCAGGAAAAAGTATTGTGATTCACTCATTCTTGTTATGTGATATGGTTATGATGTTACTTTATTACTTCTGCGCTAACAGCTGCACATTTACTCTGATGATGTCAAGTTGTGCTTAATGTGGACTCCTATAGCAAAAAAAGCTTTTATTCTCTCTGTATCCATTTTCTGGTGGGATGGATGTTTGTTTTCCTGTTTCTCTGCACTGTGTGTGTGTGTCTGTGTGTGTGTGTGTGCCACTGATTGCGATGAAGCTCCAAATCACATGTTGAGACACATTCCAGGGTGTTCCTCTCTCCTCAAATCCTCCGGCCATTTCCGATGAGATATCTTCTTTTTTTTTTTTTACGAGATCTTAACTAAATCAAACCTGCCTCAGTATAAATCCCTCCCCTCTGCTACCTCTCCTCTCCTGCCATTTCCAAATACTTGCCACTGTGTGTGAGTGTGCGTGTGTGTGCAGTTTGGCTTTTTAAAGCTCTTGTGCTCCACTGTCTAAATGTACAGTCCAGTTCCACATTCCCAGTCAGCCTTTTACCATTTTTTTTTAAATGCTTATAGTCCACTGTGCAGCCATATTATAGTTCTGTGTGGAACTGCACTGTCCTCCTTGTGTGTGCAGGGTCTAACTCCAGTCCACATACACGATTTAAGACGCCTCCTTTGCATTCTGTTTCTACCCATTTGTCATTATTTGCCATTTGCAATCTCGACTAATAATTAAAAAAATCTGTTCTTTCCTCATGAGCTCTTTGTGACACAAGAGAAGATAATATAAACCCGGAAGCATCACATGACTTACTGTCACTCACAAGACTAAACTTGGTCTTCATTATTGATGTATTCACTTTCAAACTAGGGTTTAGAGTTTTTTCTATTCTTGAATATTAAAAAGGTGTTTAAACCCCACTCCCTCTCTGCATCCCTGCCTGTTGTCTGCAACTCATCCACTATTCCCAACAGGCGAGTGCCAGCCATAACAAGGCCCAGGATAGGAAGAGGTGATGTGGGCTGCAGACATTAGAAAAAAAAGGGGGGGCACTGTGCCTCTCAGATGCTGGAGGAGGACGAGGGAGGAAATATATACCAAAAAAACAGGCCTGTGTGTGGGCAGGAGCAGGCCAACAGGAAGCAGAACAATGGCTTCTGGATCAGAGTGGACCTGAGGGATGGAGGTGGAGGGATGGAGGGGGGGGGGTCCTTCACACAACTAGGATGGGGGAGGTAGGGGGTGAGGACGCTGGGTATGTTATCAACAACCCCTCCAAGCCCTACCCCCCACCACTCTGTTGTGTCACCACTGTTATCCTCATTAAACTCTTCCCATCCAAACAAGACCATATTTTATATCGTTGACAGCCACACTGTAAGGTGAACAAACAATAAAAAATAGGGGGAGGCGACTCACTTGCATTCCCCCGGCGTGCTGCACGTCCCGTGCTTGAGGCTGCATCCTTGTTTGCAGATAGCTTTTGGCAGAGGAAAGAGAAAGTGAAAAATTTTTGTGTTAGTTAAAGCATCCTAATTTCATCAGCATTCTTAAGAAAAACAACATCAAATAATTTCTAGGGTCTAGTCTGGCACCTTGTTTTGCAGATGGTCAAATCATTAAAATCTAATTTCCTGTGTTTTTGTTTGTGGAAGGGCAGAAGATCTCTGCTGCGGTAACAATGGATGGAAAATTGGAAAAATGGGAAATAACTGGATGTCAGAAGATTGCAGGTGTCTCCAGCGCTGACGCGAGTTTCCAAACATTCTTTGAATTCTTGCAAGGTGACATTTGACATGAACTTCAAAACATTTCCGAAAAGGGCAGTAAGGAGGTAAAAACTGAGAAAGCTTCCATGTTATCACAAACTTAACTCTTGGCATGAGACATGGTATGCAAGAAATACAAATATCTGATCAAATGTTAAAGTTTATTTGCAGCACAAGCACTCTATAGAGTAACCATTTATTGCTTTCCCAGTTAAAAAGGAGAACATCTATTCTATAATTAGCAGCTCATTTGCTTTTTCTCTGCATTTTTTTGCTTATTTTTTTATTTTCAGAAGCATTTTCTGAGCTATCAATGTCCCAAGTACCGAGCCCCGTTAGTACTGTTAACTAAGGAACTGAAAAATGAATTGAGCTGTTAAAAAATAAGTAGAAGAGTAAAATTAATACAGTTTTGATGTATTTAATCAAGGTATTAGGAGCAAATAAAAACATAAAAAGGGAGGTTAAGCTTTATATTTCTTTTTCTAAACTTCATTTGAATTAATTGGCTATTGGTAATTGATAACCGATTTGCTAGATTTAAAGAAATCTGTTAGGTGTAAGGAGCCTCGTGGACACCATCACACATTGGTGTATTGCTTCATATCTTCCTTGTACCTGTTTTGCAGTCCGGCCCCATCCAGCCCTCCATGCAGCCTCTGTTCCCCAACTGGTCGCACACGTAATGGCCGAAGTAGTCGTTGCGGGGACGGCAAACTTTGTTGCACTTCATACCGTAGTAGTTTTCGTCACAGCGTACTCGGATGGTGTACTCGAGGCTGGCGATCAAGCCTTTGTACTCCTCCGTCTGCTTCTCCTCTCCGGGGTTGATCATCCCTTTGTGGATGCTGCGCTCAATCAGCAGCTCTTCATCTGGACAAAAGACAAACAAATCATAGTTAAAGCAGTGGAACTGTTGAGTGCTTTACTGAGAGGGGTCAACTGACTAGTCGACTACTTTCTCGGCATTAGAGAAATAAAAAAACAAACAATCAACGGGTCAATTATTTGAGTCAGTTAGAAAGAAAAGTCTAAACAACAAAACTTCTGAATGACATTCCAAGGAGCAGGGCTGATTCCGGTTATGCACACAACAACACGGTGTTTAATGAGATAAGACATGAGGCTTCGTCGTTAGCACACAGAGGGAAGGTGTAACCTCCGGTCAAACCTCAGTCTGCTCCACAAAGAATGTGAAGGAAGAAAGAACGGGGAGAAAATAGGAAAACGAAGCGAGCACAAACAGAGGGTGTAGGAGCGAGGTCTGCGAGGGCTTGATAACCCAATTGCTCTTTTAGTTTTCCTGCTCAGTGAAATGCTTCTCTCCCCCCCTCCTCCTCCCGTCGCTTCACCCTCTCAGGATATCCAGCCCCGACTTCATCGGAGCCAGGACGGAAATAATAAGAGACGTGGAACAGACGAGGAAGGGCGACATAGGAAGGGTCTTTTAGCTTGTTCTCAAGGAACAGAAGAACCGTGACTGAGCAGGCTTTCCTGCTGCGGCTTGCAGAGCAGAGTGTGACCTGGAAGAGACAGAGCTGGAAGGAAGAGCTCATCCTCACGGCTCAGTGTTGTTCTCCTCACTGGGTTGAGCAAAGAGCCAACACAGCCAGAGTTAATGGTTTAAATCCAACGAGAATAACACAAGACTATTGAAGTGGCCAGTGTAAGCTGCACTTTGAGAATCAGGTTTCATAGAGACATTTCCCTTTATGACGAAGATGATATTTACCTCAATTATGTATCATTGATGTGAAACCAGGTCAGCTTGTCAAACTTTGTGCAATGCAATTTTTCAGGTGACCCAACAGATTTTTAAATGGCTTATTTATGGTTAAGAAATAAAGAGAATTGTGTCAACCCATAAACGAATGGGAGATTGGGATGAATTAAATTATTTCGTAAAAAGGGAGGGATTTTGTAATTACCTCCTTGAAAAAATAACATAAAAATTAACTGTTTCAAAATGAACTCTGACAATTAATTCAGAACTATAATTAAACCTTTATAATCACATTTTGCCCCCTTTTTATACATTTACTGCTGTATTAGATTTGATGTGTTTTCCTCAGGGTGTGATGAGTCAGGAATCTTTAACATTTAACATTTTAACACTGTTTTTTACATCTAAAGCGTTTAAAATGTGTGACGCTTAAATCCCATCCTTTTATATATTCTACTATCATCATCATAACTGCTGAAGTTTGACACTGCAGAGAAATAATCCATTTCCACGTTGTCCTGATTTACTGAGTCTCTCTGCGAGCTAACACACTGCCACAGATTTCAGTCCCACACCCACCACCTGAAACAGCCAGGCACTCACTCACTGCTGTTCATCTCCAGCAATTAGATATAAAAATATAGACCAATCATGAGCTCTCGCTGTGCTGGAGGAGACACACTAAGAGAGGCCGTTGTTACTAGGGAGAGCAGGAGAGAGTGGGCCATATAAAACCCGCTTATATAAACAACGAGGGGCTTCAGATCTGAGCAGCTGATCGTGTCCAGAGCAACATGATCGTCTGTGTGAAGAGAAGATTCATTTTAGAGACAAAGCATGACTTTCAGTTTGCCAGTATTTCAGTTGCACGCAACAAGCCGCCTGCAAGTGGAGTGTTTTGTTAGGGGGCTCTGGCGCTTTTGCTTTGACCTTTGACCTCTTTACAGCTCGTCACTTGTAACAGTGGTGATCTTTGAACCGGAGTGAAGGCTGTGTTTACGCCGTAGGTTAAAGTGGTCATTTTGTTTTCCTTCACCTGACGTGTGGTTTTCAAAAAGATGTACAGTCGCATTTTACCCATCTGTGCCACATTAATGTGATCTACAAAAAAAAAGGTCTTAAATACTTAAATGCTCAAATTAAAATGTCAGCATTTTAATATTCAAGCCTTACTTTGAGAAATACACACTTAATTACAAAGTCGCTTTTTGGTATTTTACAAAAGAGTCGTAAAATGTTAAAGGTCTGAACACAAGCTGCCGTACAAGAGTTTTGCCAAATAAAATTACGTAAAACTGCTGTGATTTCTTTTATTTTAATCAGCTCTCGGTACATGACAGTTTTTCAATACGCAGTGCTATAGATACGTTTTAATTACCAGCAAGGAACTTCTGTAATCAACCTACCTGCCAGTATTTATTTTTCAGTAACACACATGATCATTTGATCTTTAAAATGACAAAATCACACAATCTGAGAGACAAAACTGTCCTAAAACTTGAAGCTAGCAGCTAAAAAAAAAATAAACAAACATGGACAGCACTCTGTCAGAATGATGCACAGATAAAACATTTATTTTTATTATTTTCTCACAGCACAGCACACCTGGAATGAGAAACATTGCCAGAACATCACGCTCACATTAACGGTGATTCAGCGACGGTAGCCTGGTTGTCAAGCAGTTCTTTTATTTTCGGACGCATCGTCCTCCAGGTGGTTCAGCGTTGCACCAACACACTTTTACAGCCAATTGATATAATCTGTTTTTCTTAAGGCAGCTGTAATAAACCAATCACAGTTTATCATTAACGTATAAAGGAATAGATAAAAGAGGCTGAAATGACCATATCCTCTCTTCTCTTTGTGGATTTGTTTTAACCTGCTTGGAGATTCGGCTGGGTGGAGTTGAAATTATAAGGCACACGCAATTGTACTTAAATCAGCCTTCAAATGCTTTCCTGTGATAGCCAAAAGTTTATAATGAATCTTTTTATTGCGGCATACAGCTTGGCGCACCTTCCCACTTAGGTAAAGATGCAAATTACCTAATTTTCATTGCTTGCATCAATCTTGATCATTATAAGAACAGGGTACCACTTTACTTTTCTCATACTGTACATATTTAAGTTGTTAGTTTGTGGTAACGAGACATAAATCAATATCTGACATAGGGTTGGGCAGTTTAAAAACTGTTTTCTCATCAGCAATACAATTTTAGAACAGTTTTGGTACCAATATCTTATCTCATACCTCCTTATTTAACTAAATATACTCCCCCAAACTGTTGAAGAACGGGATGATGTGGCGTGATAAGGCCGGCAATACTTAATATTCTTCGTTAGTGTAAACAAAAACTGTTTTAGTCTGTCTTAATACGACTTCCTGTCTGTAGCTCTCATCCCCACTGGTTCCTACTAAAGATGTAAATCTGTAGCAATAGCCCACAAATTAACATTTAATTTTAAAAAGCTGCTAAATAATTCTCTCTACCAGCTGGGCACAGTAGTTTTTAAGCAACGTTACTCAAAAGGGAGAAAATAAATCATTTGTTGGGGACTATTTTCTGCAGCGGATTAATCTACACAGTAAACTACAGTGTGTGTGTGTTCATGGCGATGAGGAACATGTCACCCAGTGCAACAGTGTGGCTCATTGATGTGTTTTTAATAGTTTTTGAACAACAATGGCGCTCCAGGCACAGAGGAAGAAGATATACAGTACGAGGCTATATCACCACACTTCTGGTTTAACGTCGCTGGCTTCTGCTGGGGGGACTCTCCAGTACACGTTCCACTGCTCTCAGCACAATATCCGACACATACCCAGCACCGGGATATTTGTACCCTCCAGTGAAGCTCCACACCAGCCGACAATCCAGCGACACACAGCGTCAACAACCTCTTTTCTCCTGCCTTTTCTGTTTTGTTTTTAAACAGGCGGGGGGCTTCCTGAAGCATAAACAGCCTTCACAAAGACAGCTTTTTCCTGAGGCCTCTCCAACCTGCTGCCCAGACCAGTTCACACAAGACTCCAGCAGCACTGTCTGTAACACAGGGCAGGAAACTCACTTTGAGCCTTTCTGTAATCCCATTACTATTCTAATCAATGATGGCATCGTTTTCTTGTTTGGCAGACAATATTTTCCTTTTTCAGGATGTCCCGAGCTAATCTCACACATCGGTTATGAGGCACATCAAGGCATCTTTAAATGGATCACTATATAAAGCCGATATCATTTCCGATGATTCGACTGTAATCCATTGTACTCATTCATTTGGATGCACCTGAAACTTTCTTTTTATTATCGATTACTTAGTTGATTCATTTGTTTAATTAGAGCGGCCAGCAGCTCATCTAGAGGAGCCTGGGTTTGAATCCAACTCCATCCCCTCTTTCCCTTCTTTTTCTCTACGGCTGTTCTATGAATTAAAAAAGGTAAAATGCCCAAAGAATAATCTTTACAAGAAGGAAAAAAATAATGAATGTATTAATCATTGTGCCCGCAGTCCAAGGTGATTTCTTCGAATTGCTTGTTTTGTCCGACCAAACGCTCAAACATAGACAATCCTCTCCTCATCGGCATTGTACAAAACACGGGCTGCGCTTTCAGAATGCAGAGCTATCTAGCTTTTAAACTTGGTTTTACTAACTTTCATTTACTGTAAGTACACTTTAGATCAAATGTGCATCTGTGATTCGCATGAAAATACAGACCAGTGTTCGGAGGTGTTGGCAGACAATCAGGCTCTCGGGACATCCCTAAATTCTTATTCCTGTGCACACCTGGCAAATAATAGATGACAACGCTCTCCCTCTCTAATTATACAACAGTATCACTAATGCTGGATGCAACAGGTTCATGCCTGCTCTCTGACGTTTGTCAAAAGTAATTCCCAAAAATGTAGTAAATCCAAAACTGAGGCAGGAACATACGAGTGAAAGTAGATAGGCAGGGAAGGAAATAAAAACACTGTGTCCTAAAATAAACCTCCTGATAAACTTTCATACAGGGATTTAGCTTATTATAAAAGCACATTTATATTTTTAGCTTATCCAGTATGACTTGCAGAGAAGCAAGCAGGTAATGTTTCACTTTGACAGGATACTTGGCTGCTGACAGACTCACTGACAGATTTAAGAATCAAACTTGTGATCACGCAATGAGAAAGTACTCAGTCCAAATCTTCAAGACGGGACACGGCGGTCGACACGTCAGCATCCTTCTCCTATATTGCCCCTTTGAGGCTTAAAGAAAAAAAAAAAAAAACCCTCCAGCTGTCAAACTGCCACATCTACAGGTGGTTAAACAAGCAAAGACTTAAGTGTCCCACCAACAGAGCTGCCGTCCAGGCCGAGGCACAGCAGTCTGGATGCCAGCCTGTCACAGTGTTGCAGGATAATGAAGTGGCGTGCGGTAGCCGGACAGCTGTCTGGATGCTAATTAGGAGACAGACATCAGAGGAAAGAGGGGCGGGGGGGCGGGGCAAAAAAAAAAAGAGCTGCGGACTGTAAGTAATGGCTTAACGATGCAACGCTCTCACAGGCTTAAAATAGAGGAGAGCTGAAAACAGTCGGAGTGATCCTGAAGAGGGTGAGAAAAGAGGAGATGGTGGCAGGAGCGGAAAAAAAAGCTACCTGTCAATCATAAATCTGATATCTGCACAGGGAAGTCCAAGCCTCAGCTCACAGGTGATTTTGTGGATGACTGAACTTGACATGCTCGCACATAGCAACAATCCCACCACATGGCACACGTTCCCCTCAGCATTCTTTAAAAAAACAAACGAGCCAACCAACTTAGCATTTGCTAGCTAGGTCAGGCTACAGGAAAGGAATCAGAAAGATCATAACAGTCAGAATAGAGCGGCAAACCAATTCTTCGTCACTTGCAGTGTGAACCATAAGATATGGAGTGAACTGGAGATTATAAGCCGCTTATCTAAAAGTCAAAACCATAGTGACCTGCCAGGCAAGCCAAAGCATAAATCAAATACTGTGACCTAAGCATGATTGCATTTAAGTTATGATACGTATGAAAAAACTCACAGCATTTTAAAGCAGGATGAGAGGACAGAGTCAGGATGGAAATGAGATAAAGAATTAGTTTAAAACAGTTAAGTGATCCTTACCATGGCTGTGTGTGCCATTGTCCCTGTCCCACGCCGCCACTATCACAGTGTACGCTCGCTGAAACACAGAGAGGGAGGGGGCAGAGGTTATCACAGTGCACGCTAGCACACACGCACACACACAGAAACTCAGATATGCCCACTTCAAGACGTAGACATGAACATGATGTGGATTTTACACTGAAACTCAGATATGAACTGGCGTAACTCATAAACACATGAGTTTTGAGTCATCTCACACACACAGACACACACACACAGACACACACAGACAGACACACACACAGACACACGGTGGGAAAACAAGTCCCGTTCCCACACTGCTGTCACTGATTAGCTTTCATCTGCCCGAGGCTAGTTAACGAGTGAAGCCACTGAAAAACAAAACATTTACCTGGAAACCAGCTCATTTTTCACCAGAAAGATCTGCTCTATTAGGATCATCTGGTTTCAGAGCCAAAAATAAAATCCAGTTTTTCTTTGTCACTTCTGGATCAGACAGGGAATAATTCTCTCGATCATCTTTTCCGTGATACTGTATTGATTGCAGAGGGCGTACATTAATCTTTTCCTCGGCTACACAGGGAGGTCAGCACCCCTGGAACTGGCAGGGATTTGATGACTTGCTCAAAAGGCACTTTGTGTGGTAATGTATTGATTTACAAAGGGGAAAATTTGTTTTTCCTGCCTTCTCCACAGGGATCTGGTAAAGACTCGTCATGCCTTTTAATTCAAGGGGCAGGGGAGACACTTGGGATGATGGGATCGATACCGTTCAGGGGTTTTTTGCAGCGTATTATAGGCTGAAATAGGTCTCAGCGAATGGTAGAATAAATTAATATACTTTTATGAAAAAGATTTATCTAAGAATTTATTTGAGCTAAAAAGAAATCTAAAATTGTAATCTAAGAATATTGGCCTTGTGCATGATGGCTGGTTTTACGCGCCCTCAGAAAGTAACACTTCACTTTCACTGCGATGATGAACGTATGTCAGGATGTGGAAGAAAGTCACCAGCAGACCGACAATAACTTGACTTTAAGTTTTGAAAGTATTGAATATGGTGCGAACAAGTGTCCAAACTGCAAGTAGAAATAAATTACAGTTAACGTATATTACCTATAAAACCACAAAACTATGAATCCGACTAACTTTCCATACTTGTATTCAATAAAAAATGTATGTGTCCTCTTGTATTTGTATACGTGTCCTCTCTTTCTAACTGTGTATGTATGTTTTCCCTGTGAAGCACGTTGTTTAAAAAAGGATGTATAAATAAAAAAATCTTACTTACAATACTATGGATACATCGGTAATAATGACATTTGATACCCAGTCTATACAACTGCAGAAGAGCACAGTGCGGTGTATAATACCAACATTACTTTAATCATTATACACTATTTAGTGCTATGATACAGTATTCTGAGGATATTGTGTGTAAAAGCGCAGCATGCCTGCACACTATGCCCTACTTCCCAGATGAGACGGACTCCACCATCCCACGGCAACAAACAAAAACTCTGGATTGTTTCAGGTGCGGGGCCATTTTTTTCCTCTTTTTTTTTCACGGGCATCAGCAAACAAACCAAAATGGAGCTCGCTGTCTGTCAACTGCATGGGGTCGGACGAGCAGCTGCGAGTTCCCATGACCCAAGTCTGACTCAAAGTGACTGAGGGCTGCAGGGAAGATTACAGGGGAGGTTACAAAGTGGTGCTGGGAGAGATTAGAGACAGAGAGAAGACAGAAAACATGAAACAAAAAGGTAGAGAGCTTTACGGCACTTTAAAGGTGATTTTATGGTACTCAGATTTAGCTAGTTCACAGTTTGGAGAGACAGAAAAGACGCAGGAGAGACAAAATCATGAGTCAGATAAGAGTCCATGCTGTTACAAGCTTTTGGTAGTTGTTTTAGGGTGTATTTACAATAAGCAGGTTTGGAGCAGCCTATTCAAATGAGACATCATTAACTAACTTTAAATCAGGTGAGAACAATCGCAATCAAAACATGATAAAACTGCTGTGACTCAGGTCCTCAGGAAATTATACGTAATGGACATCATCTACAAGAATCAAACACATAGTCATTAGATTATTTTCATTTTCGACTAATTGTTTTATTTATAAAATGTCGCAATATAGTAGAAAATGCCCACTAAGGTAATTAGAGGATCTTGAGTTCAGATTGTTTTGTTAAATGCTATTTTCAAAGTCAAGAAGTTTCATAAGATCTCATTTAAGAGGCAGAGTCAGAGTGTAGAGATGCAAATAACAATTATTTTCACTATCAATTCATCTTCAGATTATTTTCTAGCTTAATCATTTAAAAGTTTAGTCTTAAAAATAGTAAAAACATTTCCATCCCAGTTTCTCAAAGCCCAAGGTGATGTCTTTAAATACTTATTTTGTCATGGAAACACCCAAAGATATTCAGTGTAATGATATAAAACAGAGGAAAGCAGGAAATCTCCACATTTGAAAGGCTGAAAACAGCTTTTTTTTTTGCCATTTCTGCATGAAAAATTACTTTATCATTTACCGTACTCGGTTATCAAAATAGTAGACTAATCGATTAGTCGACTGAGTGTCAGCTAAAAGTACAAATTACAAAAACAAACAAAAGAAAAACTAATAAATTAGTGCATAAAAATGAGAAATGATATTAATGCGAGTGCTATGAAAACAGAATAGTTGTCTCCTAAAAGATCATTTACAAAACAGACCAAGCAGACTGACCGAGCACAAACTAATCAAAACTGTTCAGCATTATAACAAAGACTGGAGCAAATCATGACCCCGCTGCCTCAACCTACTTCCAGATGATTCACAGCAGCATTTTCACAATCTCATGTTGTACCATCCTTTCCCTCAGAGAGAGCCAGCCATAGCTGAGCAGTTACATCACTACAGTGAGGTGCCATAGGGACAGTGGTGGCTGTGACAGTCAATGCAACCGCTAGAAATGTATTCAACCGCCTGGTGGAGGAGCTTCATTCTACACTGTTTGACTTTAGGATTGCTATCCACTAATATTACAGTTTATCATCTACATGTTCAGTAAAGACCGAGACATCATGCTAATATTAACTACCATCACCACATCTTAACTAGATTCCAGTGTAACAATGTTTAGTCAGAAAAATGACATTTCTGCATTCTATAGTGCAATGAGAAAAGTGATGATACGCCCTGTGGAGCTGAAAAATGGATCCCAATATCGAGTAAATCTTTTCAGGTGGCTGTCTAAGCAGGTTCTGTTCCAGCTCACATGATGAGGGCACAGCATGACATTAGGTCATATAAATTGAGAAGGTTATGGGTAATGTTGAGTATGTATAATCCTTACTACCAGACAGCTCGAAGAGTGTTCCAGGTGTAGAACAGGATCTGAAAACTACGCTCAGATTAGATGCAATCACTAAAAACGTAAAAAACCACGACCCTCAGCCTGCGGACGATCGTGCTGACCAGGCTGAGGCTCCTCTGCATCATCGGCAGACGACATGATGATTTATGACATGATTTATGAGCAGCCATAACTCTGTAATGAGTGAAAATAAGTGGACATTATCATAATCAATCTTCTCTTTGTAATCAATTTTAAATGTCACAGCCGCTGGCTCCAGGACAGATGGGGCTGTCCCACGGCCTCAGAGCAGCCTGACACGAGTGTGTGTGTGTGTATGTGTATGTGTATGTGTATGTGTGTGTGTGTGTGTTACTGAACTGAAGAGTGTCCTTGAAGGACAGGAGCTGGAGAATCAAAGTGTCACGTCCCTGCTGTCTGCGGTGAGACGACCTTATGAGTCGACTCTGTGTGAGCTCTATAAGTGCGTGTGTGTGATATGGGGTGGGGTGGGGGGGGTCGTTGGGAGGGTGGGGACGTGTTGGGAGACACTTGACACCGCCTAACCAATTTACAGGAGTCAGAGGGATTTGAGTTTTCATTAGGCGAGGAGAAACCAACCCACTCCTCGCCGCCTTCACCTGTTCAATGAATAAATTACGGCTTCACCGCGGCAGGAACAGCCGCCAGCACCACACGACTCTACTGAGAATATACTGTACAGTCTGGAGCGGCTCTATACATGCTAATAAGATTTAATCTTCAGTACTGCTACCAACACTTCTAAGTCACTTTCACTTCCTTTCTTGATTCACTCTGGGAAAAACTCTTTATATTTGACTTTGGAGCGTAGTGTCGGGTCTATAACGTGCAGTGTTTTTTTTTTTATGATATGGTAATAGCACCATTGGCACCACCGGTGGGTGGAAAACAAATCTCTTCCCCATGATTTGGAGAACTACTGCACCGGATGCACAGACTGATGTGGCAGATTAAACCACAATATAAGTCACTAATATACAAATAAAAATGTCCCTGTCTAATAATAAATCTGAATATTAAAGTGAAATTAAACTCCTTTTTTTAAATATTATAGGGATATTATACAGAGCATGAAATGAAGTAGGGCGTGGCAATATATTGATATTATATCAATATCGTGATATGAGACTAGATATAGTCTTAGATTTTGGATATCGGATTATGGCAGTCTGTAAATCAATAAAGTGATGTAATTTTCTGAATTTACCAGGAATTTTCTAGCTGTTCTATTATTTGCCTTTACTCACGCACAGCCCTTAACAATAGACACAGACATGGTAAGCAGGGTTTTCATAAGAGCTGCAAGAATTAGTCGATTAATTGATTTGTCGCTCGAGAAAATGACCAAATTACTCATCTCTACACTCGATGTTTGTACTACAATGTGTGGACACTCTACATGTTCACACGGGTTGGTGCATATGGTCAACAGTCTTGCAGTATTACATTTTGCATGTCCGCACAGACGTCCTTGAGGACCGCCAGCACTGACCTTGTAATTCTCCGTATGAAAAACACACACTTTTGTTCGTTTGAGAGAGAGATCTAAGGGTCATAGATCAGTTCAACATTTGTATATATGTGTACAAGTCAGTTTGGGGAATCCAAATCCTTAAAGAATAAAACGCAGTGATTTTGCAAATATCAATTTGGTGAAGCTTCATGTCACCGGGGTTTGGTGGCTCTTTTATACGTAAAACATGCTTGGTTTGCTTGTGCACCTGTGCAACAAAAGAAGAATATCATCTGCAGACATTCAGAAGTTGATTGACAAGATGCACGGAGTTAAAAACACAACAATGTGTGCTTAGCAACACAAATATCTGCCACATGAGAGTTTTACACCTTAAGGTGGATTCAAATCAAGAGGAATGTTCCTTTAATTGAAAATTCACAGCGGCATTTTTTTCTTTTTAAAAAAGAAAGAAAAATCCTGAGACCCAATTAACAACTTTTCTCGAGTTGTGATCAGAGGGGGGAAAAAGCAGCGGCAACACCTGTCACGTCACACCTGTTAGTCTATTGACATGAATAAAACATGTCGCTCCAGGCAGAGAGGAGCTGGGATGGTTAATTTAGCACATTATTAACAGAACAAGCCCACCGCCCCTCCACCACCACCTCTCCTCTCTAAGGAGGCCTCACCGCACCAACCCTCCCCCAGGAGGCCTCGTTCAGACACCAAATCTAATCAAAGCTAATCTAATCAGGTCTTTATACTGAGCTGCAGAATGGAAAAATGACCCAATTCACTTTTCCCACACCAAACGCGTGAAAAGCTATTTCTGCCGCTCCAGGTTACTGCGACTCCTCCAGTGACGGAGAGGAATTCGCAGAATTTGTCTTTTAGAGTAAATCAATGTTGAGTATGTTGTTTTAAAAGAGAAGTAAAATGGGAACTAAAACCCATTAGTCAGTCCTCTGATTCAGTGATACACTTGAAAATGAATAAGACTATTTTAGTCCTAAATATACAGTAAGATAAACATATCGCATCTCTGTTTTCTACCCCATGAAAGGACTTCTCCCGGTGCACGTTGGACGCTGTTCCACAATTTTTGTGTTTTCTTTTTCATTTCAATTGATGTGCCAAAGACTTCAAACAAAGTCAAATGATCTCAGTAAGTCACAGCACTTAAAGAGATAAAATCTGGAGGACAACATTGAGCTCAGTTTTTTATTACCTCCTTGTCAAATCATCTGTAATCAGATTCTGCCGCAGGGAATGTGGCAGCACTGACTCTACCTATACTCCCACTGTCACACCGCCTGCATACACATGACAGTATATACTGTGTACGTCGACCAGAAGGCAGGAGCACAGATGTTGTCTCAAGGAAAACTTAGCATTGTATCACAACCACTTATCACTCCTCTCCTAACTCATAGAAGTGTTTATGAATAAACCGTCTCCTTGCATACAGTACAAGGTGTAAAGTGCTTTTGGTTCTGGCGTCTGTGCTTTATAAAAAGGAGAGTCAGCAAGGGAGGACTACAAGGCTGCCGGACTGGGTTAAGAAAAACTAAATATTGGACAGAAAATAGAGGAAATTACATGATACCAAAGCTATAAACACACTCTGAACCATCAACATCATTAAAAAGTGATTATTTAACAAAAATATCAGCTCATTATAGCACGAATAACATTTTTTTTTTAAAAAAGCAATTTTTTTTTAAATCTTTATTGGTGCAAAATAGTTCCCATAATAATCCCCGTAAAATTACTTGTAGATATTTAATGCTTGTATACAACAGTGGACTGTCTGACTTGTGTAATACTGTGAATGTGTCTGACCAGTTCAAACGTTTGGCTGAAGCTACTGATTTGATTACAGGCTGTAAACACAGAGAAGTGGAAGAAAAGAGCAGAGACAGACAGAGAGTGAAGAGAGAGACGAATTCGGACCAATCGTGACGTAGAAGTCCACAGTGACTCACGGATGAAGCGTAGTATTTTTTCAGAAGCTGGTTTAGACTTCGACACTTCGTGATTGACAGGACGTGGATGTGTGTAGTGTGTAGTAGGGTGGCTCTGGAGTAAATGTGTGTAAGGATGCCAGTCCTTTGAAACAGAAACCCGCTACACAAGGTGGCACCAGCATCATAGGTGTAAAGATAAGTGGCACAAAGTGGAGAGTTGAAAAAAGTGAAACAGAGACGTTTTACTGTAAGTCACACAACATGACTGGAAGATGATATATTGGGTCCAGACAAGAGAACTGAAATGAAATCACAAAGCAAGTGGGACATACATGTGATGCCGAAAACGTTATTACATGTATTCTCTTAGACTGCTCTAGTTTCTCAAAAGTAAAAGATCTGCAAAATCAGGTGGATGGGACTCTCTGGGAGGCCCAGCAGAGTATACAAAAATACCATAAGTTGCTGGCATGCATGCTAAATATGTCTTTTCATCCTTGTCTACTAACAACTGGATGCAGCTATAAATTCAGAGCAGAGAGGACTGTTACGACATGCTGCACGACATCTATGTTGCAGCAACGTACCGAAGAAGTTGTCAGGGACAGTTTCCATCAGATTTTTCCTTTTTGAGTTCTTCAGCATACTAATGGAAAGTCAAATGATGAGTCAGGGTTTGTTCATAGCGTGTTTGCAGCGGTTTGCTTAAATTCCGGAGCGTTTACTCTTTCCAATCGGTTTGTTTATCCATGAAAAGAATGACAGTCATGTTAGAAAGTCGTTCTTTTCCAGCTACCACTCCATTTCTTCTTCCTTGGGATAAATATCTGAGAAGAAGAATTGCCAAGAAATCTGTCATGCTTAAAAAAAGTGTGAAGAAATGACTTGTGAAACTACCATAAAAAAATCAGGCCATGGCTTACAACGTCGTGCATGATGGGAATCTAGAGGTCCATGTAACTTTGGTTGATAAGCTGGTTCACAAAGTGAGCCTGAATGAGCCAGATACAAAAGTAGAACACAAAGATCTTTTCCCACTCTGTTCCGGACCAAAGAAAGCAAACCGTCAGTGTGATCACACCCTTAAAAGCAGACATGCCCAAAGTCCGGCCCCCGGGCCAAATGCGGCCCGTGTTCATATTTCCACTGGCCCAAAGCCTCTGTCATAAAATCAATAATATGTGGCCCGCCAGTACTGTTGTCCACAGTATAAAATACATGCGTAAAAAAAGCAATTTTATATTTCACCACAGGATGGCAGTAAACTTGTGGCCGAACTCTCGCGACCCCGTTTTGCGCGTGATCTGTTTTTTGCCCATTTCTAAAATGGCAACTGGAAGTAAGAAAAGGAAAGTTGACAGCGAGGGCCGCCGTTTCCAGGACAAGTGGAAATCGGAATATTTTTTCACTGAGTTTGGAAACAACTGTGTCTGCCTAATTTGCCAAGAGACTGTGTCTGCGTTCAAGGAGTTCAATATAAAGAGGCACTACCAGACGAAACATGCTAATTACGACAAGCTAACTGGGAACGAACGCCGTGAAAAATTTAAGCAACTGGAAGCTGGTTTAACAGCACAGCAACGCTTTTTCACAAGAGCCAGTGAGTCGAATGAAAATGCCACAAAGGCAAGTTATGAGGTGGCAACGCTGATTGCCAAGCACTGCAAACCTTTTACTGAGGGTGAATTTATTAAAGACTGTGTGATGAAAATGGTGGAGAACATTTGTCCTGAGAAAAAGCAACAGTTCGCCAATGTTTGCCTGGCTCGTAGCACGGTGTCACGAAGGATTGAAGAAGTTTCATCTGATATTAAGAGACAGTTGGAGGCAAAAGGAGTGGAGTTTGAATTTTTTTCGTTAGCCTGCGACGAAAGCACGGATGCTTCCGACACTGCTCAGTTACTGATTTTTTTGAGAGGAGTGGACAGTTAAATGAACGTGCGTGAAGAGCTACTTGACCTCCAGAGTCTTAAGGACCAAACAAGAGGGAAAGATTTATTTGCTGCTGTTTGTTCCGCCGTAGATGACGTAAAACTACAGTGGAATAAAATCACGGGGATTATTACGGTTGGCGAGCACAGTGGATTATCAACCCTAGTGTGTAACAAAGTTAGCGAAGAAGGAGGTAAAGCTATAAAACTCCATTGCATTATTCACCAACAAGTTCTATGTGCCAAACATCTGAAATATGATCACGTTATGAAACCGGTGATAAAGGCTATTAATTATATTCGCTCCAAAGCCCTGTGCCACCGCCAGTTTCAACAATTTCTACTGGATATCCACGCTGAATTCGGAGATGTTGTGTATCACACTGATGTAAGATGGCTCAGTCGGGGGTCTGCACTGCAGCGTTTCTACTCCCTTAAAGAGGAAATTGGACAATTCTTGGCAAAAAAGGGACAACCGATGCCAGAACTAACCGATCCTGTTTGGCTGGCTGATTTTGGATTTTTAGTTGACATAACCCGACATCTGAACACCCTGAACACGAGCCTTCAGGGGCAAAATGCAGTGATAAGCCAACTGTATTCACATATCAAAGCCTTTCGGACCAAGCTGCTACTTTTCCAAAGCCACCTGTCACAAACGCAACCCAATACCACACATTTCCAATCTCTGCAAGAAATAATGACCCGTTTTCCAGCGCACAATATCAGCGCGCAAATGAGGAGGTATGCTGCAAACATCTCATCTCTGGCTGAGGAGTTTCAACAGCGTTTCAGGGATTTTGCAACTATTGAAAAGGAGATCACGCTTTTTTCCTCTCCTTTTTCCGTGGATCCCAGTGACATTCCAGCCCACCTGCAGTTGGAGCTCATTGAGCTGCAGTGTGACACGGAGTGTTGCAGCCGGCACCAACAACTCCCTCTTGTCAACTTTTACCAGCAGCTGGATAAAGACAGGTTCCAAGAGATTCGAACATTTGCTAAGAAAATGTTGAGCTTGTTTGGCTCGACATACTTGTGCGAGAAGACATTCTCAGTTATGAACATGAATAAGAACCGTGTGAGGACAAGACTAAGTGACTCCCACCTGCGTGACATCTTGCGCATTAAAACCATCGCTTTTGAGCCAGACCTGTCCCATTTACTGCAGTCGAGATCTCAGTATCACCCTTCGCATTAATGCAAACATGTTATTTGTTGATTCTTTGTTTATTTGTTTGAGTTTGAGTCAAATTTCTTAAAATACTTTATTTGCATTTAATTTATTTTTATTTTAACCTTCATTTATCCAGGTCAGGCAGTTATCAGATCTACCTAGCAGCAGACAGCATAGTAAAACAAAGCAAAATAAAAGGAAATACAAAAAAGCATTCCCCTCGTCGGTAGCATGTAAAATTCATGCTGGCCCGTATGACAATTTTTTTACGTCAATGTGGCCCCTGAGCCAAAAAGTTACTTAAAAGCTAGCAAAACAAGCTAACAAAACTGGAACATAGGAGCCAAATGATTTCTAACACACAAAATATGTAGCTACAGGGTTTTCTCCTGGTAGGTGCTCTGAGGGAGAAGGGGGAAGATGGACAAGAAAAACAAGAGATATTAGCAGATAAACAAATACAGCAACAATGGAGGGTTTGGTCATCTACAACCTCCAGCTCTCTTTTTATTTCCCACCCTTCCTCTTTCATAACCTCCCTCTCTG
>CALSBV010011695.1:0-15706 GCA_943590825.1 Bovichtus diacanthus
CTGTACATGGTGTACACATATGCACACTAAGCTTGGCGGTTATTCTATAATATACCACGGCTGGGGAAAAACATACTCGTTTGTTGATTGGCTGGCAGGTGTCCATTGATACTGTATACAGGACATCTCAAACATAGTGCAAGTTTAACCACGGGTCTAAATCAGTGCTCAGTGCATGATAAACTACAGGAAACTATAGCAACGGTACGAATCATGATATAAAGCTTGATATGTGGAGGAAACGCTGCTTCGCTCACATTGTGGTGTTTTTGCCTATTTTTATTTATATAAGGACACCGTCACTTACATTTCACTGTATATATTCTCATATTGAGATATTGTGGCTTGAAGTTACTACATAAATGAACAGTTTCCCAAAAGTAGGTCAACCAATTTAACAAAACAATCACAACATAAGGTCAACTCACTCACTTCTTCCATAGTATTCAACTAGGGCTATAAGTATGAGAAAAATATTTGATATGCGATAACGGTGAATATTGCAAAAACAGTATTACTTGCGATAAACAAACATACATTAACTTAAAAAAGAATGATAGTTACATTTTAAAAGTGCAGTTTTCCACTGATTTATTTATCAACTACCAATTCCAAAGTCAAGATTAAACTTTCATGATTACATTATCATCGATGGGAAAATAAGTCCCGTTCCCACACTGCGGGGTCTAGGAGGACAATGAATCAACTCGCATTCATTCAATAGAGATATAAACTAAACCTTAAACCAAGCTTTAACCCTGACATTTGGTTTACCTTGTGGGGACACATTAAGGGGCTTTTTGTCCTCATAATGTAACTGTGAGAACAGATTTATGTCCACACACAAGTACACAATGCTGCCCCTATATACACACACATCAGTCACACATAAAACCAAATCCAGCAGCAGCATCAACAATCGATCAGCCGGTCAGACTGAGCAGCTAATCACACATTTCTATGCCTCCGATCCAGGTCAGCTGACATGGAACCAGCGATGGCGTGGGAAAGATGAGCAGGCTCGTTCTGACCGCAGTTAACCGAGCAGAGGACTTTCAACCGCCTCGCTTGGGCAGCACACACGACGTAACAGAGCCCTGCTGTAGGCTTTTAGGCTTATTAAAGGCACACAGAGCAGAGAGGGGGTGCAGAGGGAGCGAGGTACGTTTTGTAGTCTGAATGTTATTTTACAAACGGAAACATGTTCCAGATTCCCCTTCATGCTTCATGAGGACAAAACCTCTGGAGTTTTGATGTTCTTTAGTCATGTATGCATGAAGAAGCGGAGAACTTTGTCCTGATCTTCAGTCTCATTGATCTGCAAAGTAGTTCAATACCTTTCTGGCTGACAGTGCTTTCAAACTTTCAAACTAGAGCCACTGTACACAAAGATAAGTTACTATAATATGCACAAAAAAAAAAAATCAAAAAGTAGATGATTGCTGACGACATAAGCTCTCGAGGCCAATCCCTCGACATGAATAGTTACAGTTTAAGAGCACCTGCTGCCGCCCTCTGACAACCTTGTTGTAAAACTTGAAATCATATCTTTACATTGCACATTGATTTGCACTCCCAGTTTGTTGATGATATATTATCTCCGATTACGAGAGACAGGATTCAACTAAGCAGTGCGCAGATTCTACTTTGTTCAGTCTGTTTCTACCTGCCTTATAGCCCGGGAGCTAATGCTAACTAGCCGGCTGTCTGCAGATTTCAGGCACATGTGAAGAAGTGCCAACATCAGGAGCAGATAAAATACTGAGCGGACTTTAAACTGGATTTCATGGTTTTACTTAGTTGCAGGATATGGTTCCATTAATGCACAACTGTTTTGCATGTGTAGGCCTAAAATAGGACATTTTAGTCCCTCTACATTTTGCAGGATCAACCCTGCACCACATCATCTCCATCACTCAGCTTCCCAAACAGACAGCCAACCCTGCACCTCCATTCACGTGGGCGTCACATTCTCCTCCTCTTTACCTCAAACTAATCAACCATAAAAGCATCACCAAACCGAGAGGAGCTCCTGATGGAAGAGCAGGTGAGTGCGCCAAGGACGCACTCGGCAAATGAGCCAAACAAGCCAACCACCGGCAGTGACGGCATCAAGGAAACAACTGAAGAAGACAACGACTCGCCGTCATCCAGCATTGCACTTTGTGATTGCTCATTGATACTCCTCCGAGTGAGATGATCTTTTGCTCTGCACGCTGTAATCATAGCCTGTTTTCCTAATGCTATTTCACTAAAAAATTTATTCTAGGAGGAGGAGGAGGAGGAGGAGGAGGAGGTCTCCAAACAACAGCTGTTCCACCTCTGTCCTCTCAGACCTGCCAGGCTGAGGGGGAATTCTGGCAAGAGTGGGGGCAGAGGGCGGAAAAAAAACGGGCCATGAAACTGAAGGAGTACGCACCCTTGATTTACTCAAAGAGGGGTGAGGGGAGGACAGCAGCTCTAAAAATACCCCATAAGGAGAGATGCAGAAACTGGGGAAGGTTTGGGTGAGAGAGTGCCCCGCTCTCACCCAAAGGAGAGAAAAGGGAGAAGGAGTAAATGCTTGTTTTTGCTCCAAAAAACAAAAAACATCTGAAGTTTCTGCATTCCTAAAAATATACCTCCCTCGTGACAGAAACCTCATAAGGAAGCCGGGTGGAGGATTTTTTATTTTGAAGAGGGGGGGCTGCTTCCTCTCTCTTCCCCATCAATTTTCGCTCCATCGGTCAATCCCCCCCTCCTCCCCGCATCCCTTTCATGAAAAAAGATGTCACTAAAGACCCAAACAGCCAGAGGGGTTAACATGAAGGGGAAATGATCGGCAGAGGACAGAACAATGTCCTTCTCTTTTATTTTTTTATGCAGCTAATTCATGTCAGAACCAGTGGCCCAGATACTGGGGCCGACCGAAGGAGTCCACTATAAGCAGCACCAGGGGCTACAGGCCAGCCACACACACACACACACACGCACGCATGCACACACACACACACACACACACACAGTGACCGTCAGCGCTGTCTGTTGGCCAACAACATACCAGAGTACAAACTACAGTATGTGAGGAGTGTGAGACACATCCGTCATTTCACATCTTTCACAAACTTTTGATCTCTGTGCAAGCAGAAGAGGAAACATAGTTTTATTTATAAGATTTCCAGAAAGGTCTCTGCAATCTGCACAGTATACAACCCCCTCTATTCTTAGAGAGAGGAAACCTCTTAACGAGCAACAGAGGAGGGATCATTCTTCCACGGTCGACCGGCATTAGATGTCATATAAACACAGAAGACACAACAGTAGTAAAATCACAATATGATGTGTCGATTAAATTGCCAAATATGAGAATGTGCTGCTTTTCTCTGTTTTAAAATCATTGTAAATTGAATATCTTTCCATTTGAGACTGTTTAAAGGCATTAAAAGACATTACCCTGCATTCTGGGTGATTTCCAGTTTCCACTCTTCTATAGACATTTCATAGACTAACAGAATATTTATTTGACAACTGACCAGAAGTTGAAGACCACAGTAGGTATCGTGTATGAATTCATCAACTTGGCTCTGTTGGTGTTTAATGCAGAGAGAGTTCCACACCAGATATCTAACAACCGATTCAAACAACCAGTGAAAACTTTATGAGATTCCTGATTTAAAAGCATGAGGTGTGATGAAATTTTTACAAAGCCTGCAACTGCTTCAACCTTGACAACCTCATCAGAAGAAGCTGCTGAACACTGATACCCTCTTTCCTTTGTGCCCCCCTCACACACACATAGTGGAAAATACTGACCCCACACACGCCAAGTGAAACAATGACCCAATAACGGATAGAGCGTGAACCTGAGAGGCGGCGAGGTAAAGGCATCCCCCGGCCCAGATTGACCGAGGATCTTCACTTGTTTGAGTAGTTGGTGACACTGATATCCACCGCCTGTGTCACACACAACTTAGTGGTAACCGTATCCGCCCGCAGGGCCCCAACTTACTACTTCCATCTTCCCCTCTGCTGACAGCTGACCATGAGGAGTGATGAATGGAGAGGTCACATAGCCAGCCGAGCACACAAAGCACCCGATATGTACGATATGTACATTCTGACATGAACACACAGACGGGCTTTCTGCTTTTTCACAGCAAGAATGTCTGAAATGAATATCAAAGTTCAATGATTGCAAGCCTGGAGCATTTCATATCAATTTAATGGCTTTTCTAAAAGCCATTAAATGTTTTACTGTTGCAAGTATTTAAAAAAAATCAATAAATAAATAAAAAAATCAATGGTGCAGCTACAGATTATTTTCATATTTTTTATGTAAAATGTCAAAACTTAAAGAAACTTAAAATGTTTACACATTTCCTGAGCCTAAGTCCAGACTTCAACCTCCTTATTTCATCTGAGTAACCTTTGAAATATACTCAAAATTCAATTCACATAATATGAAGCAGAAAAAAAAGAACAAATCCCTAAATTGGAGATGCTGCAAGGTGGATTCATTTTGAATCTTTTCTTCATACACTCTAAAAGTCCAAGTGTCCAAGTCATTTTTGGCCTAAAAGTAAGTTATTTTCTATTAAAAACTCAAAATGACTTGGTAAATTGGAGTCTTGTAGTGTAACTAACTTGACTTGTTGATCGTAAACTCAACTAAAGCAAAGATTATTGATGGTATTTACGGACATTTAATTTGAACTTTCATCATCTCTGTTTCCAGTTTGACTCACAATGAGGAGGACTCTTATTTGACAGCTCACTCAGCTGTTGCGGGAATCAAACGTGTGACGTTTCCTCTGCAGGACATCACTCTCACCATTAAACCTCGCTGATACAGATCTCTGAGTAACAGCAGCAGCTTTCATAAAGCGACTGTTCCTGTTTCCCACGATGGCTCTCCAACTAAGGAGCGAGGGCAGGTTTTGATTGGCTCTGCTGCTCTGTTTAGATAAGATAATAAGTTACCTGCCACTTCTTAATCAACACTCAATTGGAAATCCGTATTCCCCTCCTTCAGACACAAGCACCGCAGCCCCTCCTCTCCCCTCCCCTCCACACAGTGTAACTGAAGCCACACAAACAGCAGCTTGTTTGGTAAGTCATCAAACCAAGACACAACTGCACCGCGGCTGTGCGTGAAAGTCATGCGTCATGCGCGCTCAGGGCTTTGGCTTGATCAGAAACACATAAACATTCACTCAAAAATCTCCAAGAGACGAATGCGATATCCCTCACGAGTTGTCTGATCATGTAGAGTCGCCAAAAGTTGCACGCGGGGGGGGGCGAATGAGCGGCACGCAGAGACTCAGACAGCACTGACAGACTTGTTACAGTGACCAGTGCCAAACTGTGCCAAATTACAGTCTGTACAAGCTGGAATTTAAGGCTGCACCATGATTCAACACCAAAACATCCAAACTCTTTTATAATTTTACTTTTTCTGACACAAAACCCTATGTTATGATGAAATTAAATGATACGCTTTAAGTTCTGATGGTGCATCCATGTGAATATTTAGACTTTACAAAAACAGAAACTCATCACATGTGGGCGATTTTTCTTATAAAACAGTCGGACACTTAGATCCACTTACCGGCCACGCGAACTGGAAGGGAATGATGATCTTCCCGGCGTCATTGTTCCGGTTCTGTCCGGTTTTCTGGCCCCCCTTGAACTGAAAAGTATTCCCACCGATAACCTTAGTAGTTTCCGAGCCGTAGGTGCACGGTCCATTGACCGTGACCTCCGTTTGGTATTCCTTTAAACACACTCTGATGTAGGTGTCGCACTCGTCCGCGCCGCAGTAGCCGTCCGCCGCGCTAGTCTCCGCGTCGCAGCAGTCGCCGTTCAGGAGCTGACCTTTGGGGTTTTCCACCGAAATCAACTGCAGCTCGAAGTAACCAGTGGAATGAGACACCTGAGGAGAATGTACGAGGATGAGAATAGCTGAAAATCCCTGCAGGGCATCTTTACGCTGCAATAAGGTCATTTTTTTCCATCTTTAAAAAGGGCCATTTATTGACGATTCAGATTTTCTTCTAAAGTGAGATTTCATGCCGCATAATTATTTCTTTTTATTAGAGTCTAATGCAGCTTTTCTCATTGTGCTTAGGTGTCAAATGGCAATAAGAATCTGTTGACGAAAATGCCACTTGATTAAATCAAAATGTTACATTTCTGTTGCAAACAATTGAAATCATCTCACCATAAGCAGTTTTAAGCAAAAAGTAGGACTTTAACTTATTTTTTCGCAGTGTGCAGTCACTCTACTACTGTACAGTTTGGCACAGTTGTACTTCAGGGCTGGTTAACGAAACCTATACTCCAATTTAGCTCACTCTGCATATCAGGCTGCAGCTGCACTGCAGACATGTGAAGCTATTTCACCCAAACAGTTTGCGTCACCAAGCTTTTTATAATTAGCCTAAAACACTAACTAACGCACTTAATATTGGCATCGACCCTGTAATGGTGAAACTTTATAGATAAATGCAAAACTTTCTACAGACTGTCATAACTTTAAAGGTTTACATCGCCAAGCAGGAGCAGATAACTGTATTACCTGTACTGTGCGACACAGCAAAGGGTTTTTTTTCTGCCTGTGAACTGCAAGATCACATGATTCAGCTGTTGAGCAGTCAATTCAATTAAAGGCTGGAATCTAACCCCCTCCAAAAATAACACACTTCCAATCGATTGATAAGTAAAAGCACCATCAATAACATCATCTCGGTAAAGTTCTCACCTCAGTCCACAGCGTCAGGAGAAGACACACTAGTGAGAAGCGGTGCAGTTTCCCCAGATTATTCCACATGTCTCCGACTGCTCAGTGTTGGTTACCATTAGGGAAATAAAAAATATGTATTTCTCAATCAGTCAAAATAATAATGGAGAAAAAGCAGTATCCTCCTCCTGGTGTCCGAGGCATGCACGGCTGGCTGCTCCTCAGGATGCCTGCAGGTCTGGAGGAGGAAAAGCGCACCGCTGCTGCTGCTGCTGTTTGGTCCACGGACGCACAACAAGACGCGCGAACTCCACTTCCCTCCGCCGCTCGACGCACTAAACAGTAGAGAAGGAGAGCAGCGGTGCGTCTCTGATGCCAAAAGCCAGAGCCGGGCGCTCCCCCGATGATGGACAGCTGGTGGACCAATCACAGGCCGCCTGGGTGTAACGTTTGTCAGCTGAGAGCCAATCAAGAAGAGGGGCAGGAAAAGGAGTAAGGGGAGGACCGCTGATGGATTTATTATGGAAGTTTTCTCACACAGAAGCTTGCACTTAAGAGAGTTTTTCCTAATAAATCCAAGTCATAATATATTTCATGCACAATTGTAATTCAGAAGATTCTATTATCATAAAACAAAAACACAGTTCAAGCTATAAATCAGACCCATACATGATGAGTAAAAACATGCAGTGTAGCACATGTGTTTAGTGAAGGCAGAGGAAACATGGCTGTTAGCGCCCTCTACTGACAACTCAGCAACACCCAGATACAGTGAGAGGGTCAGAGGATTGTAAACAGAGGCCGAAAGCCATTTACTTTACATTTATTGAAGTTCAAATCTCCATGGACTTCACTTCTAATGGAGTTTTTTTCTGATGCGTTTCCTCCATTTTTATTAAGGATTTAGGTGCAACTGAATAAAATTTTATTTTGGTTGGTATGTTAGATCCAAAGTACTCATCATGCACCAGAATACAGACAACTTTTCAGTCTTAAAACTTAAAAAGGTAGCATATAGCAACTTACAGGACATGTAAAGTTGTATGTGGACTTCCAGAACATCTGAAAAATACCTGTTATGAAGCTAGAAAGCATCAAGCATCTCACTTACGCGTTATGCGAGTCAGCATGCACAACAGCAAGGGCCTCGATCTGGAACATCCCCCAGCCTTTAATAACATTATAGATTCCCCCTGCGTCTTCCATAAGAAGCTTTATAATGAGTACACGCAGATAACGATGCACTGGTGGCAGCTGGGTGCTCATCAGTTATTTATGATACGCTGCATTATGCGCTATAAAAGAAGAGAATAAAAGACTCAATAGAACTGACATTAAATAAGTTTTTGAGAAAAATGCAATCATCTGTGTTTACACAAGAGGCACTGAACAATTCGTATTAACTGCTCTATATGATGTCTGTTACTATGTGTAATCAATGATCAGCACATTGGTTTTAAGACCATTTTTACTTCCAGAAAAACTGTTGTCAAGCCACTTCACGAAAATGGGAAGAACATTGGAGACGAATCTGTGCAGGCCACCTACGCTCTACGCCTCTCTGTTTCTAGTACAACGTTACTAGAAACAGAGAAAAGGTCTGCAAACAAAAGTCTGCATGCATTTTGGGTTTGAGAAAACAAAGCTTGGCTTTAGTCTCAGCACCTTCATCTGCCTGAGAGCTGGGAACCAAGTTTTTAACAGCCACCTTAAAAATCAAGGCATCTAGCCTGGACTCTTTCACTTGTTTATGGTGTCATCTTTTTGGAATTGGTACCACATTGGGAAATCTAAAGTATGGCAGCTTTCCTGAAATTTAAATAAATTGGGAAACAACTCTGTAGGACACATGTAAGCTCAGAACAATGGTGCTCTACATGCTCACACACTTTAGGTGCATTGTGTTAATAGTCAAAATGGTAGAACAATGTCACAATCCCAAACAAGTCAGTCTTTTTTTCCCCTGCAGTCTCCCAAGGAATCATGTTGATACAGCACATTTCTGCAAAACGTAATTTACCAGTTCAGTACCGATGAATGAAGTTTTGTGTCGACAGGTGGTGAACAGTAATGATGTGTGCGGGTGGTGAATGGGCAAGTAAAGCATACAACTGTGATACCCGAGAAGATGATTTGTGCCTCGTCTCAAACCAACAACCAACAATGAAGACAATCTTTCCCTTAGCACGAAGGAATGGTTCAACAAAATCCTATGTTTACTATCAAACACTCAACATCTGCAGGTTTGAAAGGTGGCTCTGAAAGATCTTGCATCTTGTTCCTTTCTGGAGGACAAATTCAAAATAATTACAGCAAACCCACCTTACTGCAAAAGTAAATGCTTTTGCAGTAAATTAAACAGTATAAAACTGCCTGGGGCTTCTTGATCACCTAGTTTTAAAAAAGGTGCTGACCATTAATCCCAACGTCCATGAGGACCATTTTTGCATGTCTCTCTGCTGTCAACTCTCTAATAAAAGGCATAAAATGCCCCAAAAAAGTCTTCAAACCACTAACACCACAATACGATGCACTTCTGCTCCATCCATTCAAATACTTGGTATATTCCACACACATATTTCATATTTTCACCCAAAAATAAAGCTAAATACACAGCTTCTGTTAGTTGCTAGTGCAGCAAACTGTTTACCTTTGTCACACGCTAATGCCTTTGCTTAAATCGGAAAAGAAAAAACAAATGTAAACAACTAACATGATGGACACAAATGATGAACATTTAGACGTATTTAACGCCAACATATCTAGCTATATTTTGGAGTAAATGAGGTTATGGAACAGATTTGGCTTACAGGAGATTTTTCCTCTAGAAGTATTTGAGGAGTTTCTAAGGACATTTGTTTATTTTTTTAACACCTGCCAATTAGCACTAACATCCAAGTACAGCTGAGACTGATGGGAATATCATGGTATGCAGGTATTAATGCAAATTTTGACCTGATGATGGCACTATATTAAAAAAGTCAGTGGATCACCAAGTTATTCCGATTCATATTGAGAGAAACATGAGAAACATTCTGAACCAAATTTTGTCACAATGCATCAGATAGTCAAAATCCCAAACGTTAATTCATGCTAGAGGAAAAGGTGAGGGGTTCACATGTTTCCAGCATTTGGACATAACGACCTATAGCCATGCGAAATAGAGCACAAAAACACAGAATTCAAGCCTAACCAACATGCATGAAAACCCTGTCAATCTGTTACTTCAAGCATGCAGACAAGATTTCCTGTTGCTTCCATATTCAGTGGATGTCTCAGATGGCGGGACATGGGGCGGTCTAATAAGACAGCCGTTTCTCCCCATACACACCATCCGGCTGCAGCTTTAGCCCGCGCACACAGTAGATCAGTTCTGCAGGCTGGTCAGTCAGGACGGAGTCAGACAGGTGGCCTCTGACACCCTGCAGCAGATGTTTCCTCCCAGGGAAGCAGGTGCAGACACACACACACACACACACACACACACACACACACACACACACAGACACACACTTGTGTACATATGACTCATTCACATGCCTGCACACAGACACAAATTACTTGTGTTCATCTCTTTACGACGGCTCTTATCAGCAGCGATAAGGAAGTATGGGAAACACCGCTCAGACAGATAAACTGGGGAAGTAATGCGGTTAATTAGCTGCATGAAACTTACTCCTCTGCTTCTGGTTGTAGCAGAGGATCAATGGTCACTTTACAATGTAACAGCTCAGTTAGACCAACCTTCATATGCTTTGTGTGTAGGCAGGTCTGAGTGTACGAGTATTGTAACCTACTTAAGTATAATTTTGAGTTACTTTATGTATTTCTTCTCCGACAGTTGTAGTAACTTAGCAGAACAAATGTCGACTTGCAGACTAATATTTATATTTACCATTAAATAAGTTAATAAAATAACAAAACACCAACACTCACTTTCCTTTCTTCTAACTTCCTTCTTTCTCTAATAGATGCAGCATGTCACTGACAACCCCTGCATCGTGTAATCAGCCATACAGACAGTCAAGCTTGTGTTTAAAGAGAAAGTTGTAGATGACAGAAAGTTTCCTTCTTTCTGCCACTGCAATAATTTAACAGTGTTTTTAAAAATACCCTGTGCACAGGTGTGACTGGCGTTTTTTGCTCCATGGAGTGTTTTCACAACAAGAACAGCTACTTAGCATGATAACATTAGTGTGTTAACCTGCATACAGTTAGCATGTTAATTTGCTAGTTTTTATTGTGTACCCTATACACTAAGTGTAACTATTTAGCAAAATGCTAATGTTAGCACAACTCTGAGTAAAGCTGAGACCAACATTAATTCAGTCATTAGTTTTGTAAGTGTCAGTCATTAGTTGTGTAAGAGTGAGTCATTAGTTGTGTAAGAGTCAGTCATTAGTTTTGTAAGTGTCAGTCATTAGTTCTAAGTGTAGTTGGAAGCTTAAGATAGGAAGAAAGATTTAAAACTCATAAATGTATTAACAAGTATGAACATAGCTTAGAAAATATAAATTGTCAACAGCCATGCTAGCAGCTCTGTGAGGCTGTACTTAGGCACAGCTTTGCTTTGAGCTAAATACTAATAATAGTTGTTGAGGTATTTCACAAAAAAAACAAATGTTAACCTCATGGTGGCGCTAGAGGAAAAGCAAGAGGATCACTAAAGTCATTATAATTAATCCTCTGGGGACCACGAATGTTTGCATGTAGAAAATGTCATCAATGCAATCCATCTAACAGCCATTGAGACGGTGTGAACCAGCAGAGTACTGTACATGAATGTACGTTGGCACATTTGGTAAAAAGTTGGCTTTAGAAAAGGATTGTCACACTGGAGTACAGTAGGAATACTGTAGATCTATTGCACACATTGACTTTTGGTTTTGAGATGGATGAGTACAACAAAAAAAAAAACTGTTTTCATATTCTGCAGTTGAATATCTGAAGGATTAGGGAATTTGGCAGGAGATAAAGTGCCATCTCACATTGCTGGGGCCTCTAATGCGGAGCAGAGACTAAACAAGAGCCCTGCTGAAGTCTACACAACCTGATCTGATATGTGCTGCAGGATAGATATGATGCTTCTGTTTACGAGCACCACACCATCTCAAACACTCCAGCTGCCATCCACAAGTGTTTTCTCCTCGAGTATGACAAGTTATTGTTTTAAAATATCTAAGGTTTATTCATGATGGATATAATTAAGGATCCAGACAGTAAATGTGTCAACAGAGCACTTTCACTTAGGTGTGAACCATGTTGGTTTCTCTTTTAGTTTCTATTTTTAAACTCGTTTTAACATGCAGCCATAGTTTGCTGTCTTTATATAGTTAGATTAATTGTTTACTATCTATTCATTACCTCCGCCACCTGCCAATTAGGTTATGATTTCAGGTTTGGTTTGGTTTGTTTGATTGTCAGCAGTATTAGGGAAACACAACTGGCCCCGATTTTCATGAAACTCGGTGGAATGGTGTAGCACAGGCCTATTGTAAGAACCTATTACATTTTGGAGTGGATTCAAATCATAGCAACATTGCAAGATCGGGCATTTGGCCTTGGCGGTAGAGCTCTCCGAAGGACCTTTGTTTTCCATGGCGTGTGTGTCCTGCAATGCTTTACAAGCTCAGGTCTGTTTCTGCACCGATCCCACTGATGCAAATTCCTGCACATTAATCACACCTAGTGATTAAAAGTAATTGTGCTTTATGACTGTATTTTACAATCTGAGTGGACATGAAATATTTAGACTCTCTGTCATTGTAAGTCCTGAGTCAGCTCTGCCAGTGGGTACAGTCCAACGTGTGCCTACCTGCTCAGGAAAGTCAGTCATTTTGACTCCTTTTCACTTTTAATTTCTCAAATGAGTGGATCTGATGGCTTTATTTAGCACCGATTCACCCTGCTCAAACTCTATATATCTTTTCCAAATTCAAACCATCTACATGTGAAGGGATTCATTTCATGCGAGTAGGGTACTTCCTTTCTGTATCCCTGAATTAAGGATACAATCTGAGATCCATGCGCAGATGAAAAGGAGCATCACACCACCAAAACTCAAGCTTAGGTATTTTAATACAATGATTTTCTCAACACAATTAAATGTAATGCTGTAATAACCTGGAGGCCCTTAAGATACAAAAAGGTCTGAAAATAGGGCCCTCCTTTTCCATTTATTGAATCAAGAATCAGTCTTGATTCGAGAATCGCATCCAGACACAAAGAATGGGAGTCAAATTGTGACATTCCCAAACATTCCCACCTCTAATGGTGTGTTATCATGTGGGCTTTCAGCACCTGCAGACATGCTGTGTGCACATAGTCTGTGACTGCTTTTCATTGTCTGTGTTCTTTTTTTTATTGTTTTTGTCCCAACACTGCAAACCAATTTCCCATAGGGAAAGTAAAATAAAATGTGTCCGCATTAATGATAAAAATAATAAAGCTATGACCACAAACACAAAACAATACTGCTTTGTTTTGTGTTTTCTTCTGCAGTTCATATTGTTCAAGATATAAGTAAGTAATAAATAAGTTATTTGGTCAAAAATATTTCTCAATGGACCGTTACAGTTTCCATAATTACACTTTGTAGAAAGAAGGGTGAAGAATAGTTAAATTAAAATTCATTAAATCAGCTTCTATTACTCAAAAAAACTTTTTTTTTGACCACACTGAGTAGAAATTTTGTTTATCAGCCGTTTTCATAGTTGCAGGTTTCAGGCTTTCCCACTTGAACTTCAACTGACCGTAAAAATGTCTTAATTTATCTGGAAATAACAGACACTACCACAACAATCTAGTCAACTGATCTTTTCACTGAAGGAATATCACAATATATATTATTTCTTACTCTATAGATTTCAGTCAAATTAACTTTTGCTGAATGTCAATTCAGGAAAATAAAAGGAGTGTATTTGACTTCCCTTAATATCCCTTTAAATCTCTTTCACTTCCTCACATATATCATGAGCCTCTAAATCATACAGTTTGAATCATCTAGGGAAGCTCTGCTAATGAGTAAAACTACATCATTTTCTAAAACTGGGTAGGAGTTTTTTTTTCTAATCTGGTTTTAAAGTCTTCACATTTTTGCTTTTCCATCTTTGTAGAATCCCTGACTTTTCATTTTGACCTCCATCTCCATCTTTCATTGCGGCTTGCCTGTGTGGTCTTTCAATGACAATACGGCACATTGGAGGATCATTTTTCTCAGAATGGGTGAATGTCTTAGTTTTCTAATCCTTACATAACCCAGCAACTTGAATGGAAATTCTTGTTTACAGGAGCAGCTCAGGAGGGGGGTAGTTTCACACACACACACACACATATTCCCACACTCAGTGCCTTGCTCAGGGGCATGTAAAGTTGATGATGATGTTTAGGGAGTGGAGAGATTTACTGATTCACTCTCAAATTCCCAGCAGGGATTGAAATGTGTGATGCTCAATTCCCAAAGCAGCGACCATCCCTGAGACATATCAGTGTTGCTCATCACAGGATCACAGGGTGGGGTGAAGGTCTGGGTCAAATAGTGGCCGTGAGCTGTTTGGAGAAGCAGCAGTCCTCAGGTTGTGTCAGGTAAGTTATCAGGCAGAGACAAGCACATCATACGCAGATGTGGATCAGCGTCTGGAAGCAGCGCTCCGATAATTGTGAACGTTGTCTGCTGGAAAGCATTGCACACACAAGGTACACAGACAGAAAATCCAACTAAGAAAACAAACCGTAAGAAAACATCAGTTGGGGAATTGTACAGCTCATGTCTATCAGTCAATTCTGGGAAGTTTGAGATTCCCACAGCACATGAATGCAGATGACATGGAAAACAGAACACGAAATAACGTCATGGAGGTTGAAAAGTGGTTAAAATATGAACGAGGGATGAAGTGACTGAGACTTTAGCAGCATAGGTAGTAGCAAGAGGCTGAAAAGTACCATATTCATTTATGTTTATGGTTTAGAGAAAAATGATATATATTTATATGTATATCTGCTCAAATGTCAGAATACTCTCCTATTATACTACATTGGCTTAAATACTTTCCTGCCTTTACATTGTAAACAGTGCAGTGGAGGAGAATAAATGAAATAAATTTTGTGTTTTTTATCTTTTGTAACAAAATCAACACACGATATTTCTTAATTACACAACACAAAGACACTTTCTCTGTGTTTAACATTCAATGTCAAGAGTTATCCGTTTGGTCAGCAGTAAGTATAGGCGGCCCAGCTGGGAGGAGTAAATTCAGAGCGCTGCGTAACGCCTAGGGTAACACAGCTGCAAGGTTAGTGTCACTTTTTTCATTAATACTGACTCAAGCAGGCTGCATCCACAGTCATGGCCTACAGGTAAAATTTTATGCCAAATTGAGTGTTATTATTTGATGATGTGAAGCACAGTCAGAATTCTGAGTGATGTGACCTTCTGCAGGTAGACGGGGTCAAGAAAGTAGAAAGCGTAATCGACCTCAGTCTGCACCTCTGCTTAAAAGGCTCACACCTTCAGAGAGAACACCGTTTGATCACCTGACAGCTCACCGACAGGTCTCACACACCCACACACACACACACACACACACACACAAGTTGGAACAGGCATTTCAAACGCAGCATTATTCACCACTTTAACCTTCCTCCTGCCGTGACTGTTTGACTCACACCCCGCACACACATATTTTCCCTGTTTACGTAGTTCTTGTGCAGCCTGTGGAAACATTCCTTATAATGCGTGCAATGAACTGGGAATAATGATAGTGGGATGATCCACAGGCTCCAGATTCATATCAGGCTACATCATTCAGACTGCAGGTTAATGTGAATTAAATATGAAACGTGTAGTGATGGTTCAATGTAAGAGACACAATATGACCAGTCAGTCTTTTAAAGGTAAATAAAGGAATGTAGGACCACGGCAGAAGGTGTAGAGAACGTCACAGCAGACTTAAGAGCCATAAAGGAGATATGATAAAATTACTGAGAGAA
>CALSBV010011703.1:39720-51106 GCA_943590825.1 Bovichtus diacanthus
TAGGAACCTTGTGTAGGAACTATTTTCTTTCTACCGAACTACACCCGACAACTAGTTAGTGTGAGCCTCTCGTTGACGGGTGTAGTTCGGTAGAAAGAAAATAGTTCCTCCATGAAACCTTTCACAACAAAGTCTGTGGATTATCTTGAGGAACCGGGTCATGATTTCTGCAAAGAGACATTTCTGTTGAGTTTTTCAAGTTAATGTTTTTGGCACTTTGAGCACCACAAGCCATCTAGTTGCATTGTATTTGAGAGAAGGCGGACATCTCCAACACTCAGGAACTCTCACCAAAACTATCTAGATTGATCAATAGCACTACATGTAAGAGGAAAGATATGCGTTTTGGATTTTGGGGTGAACTGTCCCTTTAAAGCAACAGGTTCCACATTTTGGGAAATATATTTTTTTGCTTTCTTGCCGAGAGTTGTATGAGAAAATTGATATCATGTTCACGTCTGTAGCTAAAGCCAGTCTTTATGCTAGAATAGAACAATTAGCTTAGCTTAGCATAAAGACTGGAAACAGGGGGAAACTGCTAGCCTGGCTCTGTCCCCCGACCAGCACACTGAAAGCTTGTTTTAGGGCTGCGTTTCTTGTATAAAATGTCAGAAAATAGTGAAATATGTCCATCCCAGTTTCTCAAAGTCCAAGGTGATGTTTTTAAATGTCTTGTTTTGTCACTTTAATATGATATAAAACAGAAAAGCAGCAAATCTCCATATTTGAGAGGCTGAAAACAGCATTTAAAGACATTTTTTATTTAAAAAGTTACTTCAACATAGTTTGTTGATTAGTTTTCGGTCGATCAACTAATCGATTAGTTGGCTCATCGTTGCAGTTCTACCTTGTTTGTTAAACCCGAACAAAAAGTGTAAGAAACTGTCCAGAGCCAGGCTAGCTGTTTCCCCGTTTCCATTCTTTATGCTAAGCTAAGCTAACCGCCTGCGACCTGAAGCTTCATGTTTATCCCATAGTGGAGAGTGGTATCAAACTTCTCATCTAACTCTCAGCACGCAAACAAGTAAGTGTATCTCCCAAAATGTCAAACTTATTCCTTTATGACCATTTTATGTTTGATTTATTTCAAATCAAAGCATTTTAACGAGAGCAAACAAGCGTTTTAAGAAGTTCTGAGGTGTGTTGCCACGAGAAGTTCATATGCTCATAAAGAGAAAACATGGTGTCATAAAGTTATTTCTAATCATTGTGTCTTTATCATACATGCAGGTTAACAAACACCATGAATGAATATGGTGATTATAATGATGATGAAACATCGGCTCCTGGTCGTTTTACTCTTTTTAATTCATGTTTCTTCCTTTTTTGTAAATGCAAAAGCTCAGTGCACCAGGTCACATGTGAGTTTAAATCAGACTTCTTCTCCATGTTCTTAAATAAGCTATGTATTTATTTATTTAATGTGTTTTTTCATTTCACCAGGTGTATTTTTTTGACAGTCATCCATGCTCGAAAGTGTTCGGTACTTTCTACAGAGCCGACCCGACAGGTATTCTTTTCTATCGTTCTGTATCAACCATAACCTTGTGTTTACTTTTCCAAGACAATTTTGAGAATGATGATATAGTACTAGAATAAAGAGACAGAATAACAAATAAATGCTGTGCTTCTTGTGTTGTAGCCTAGAATATGGGCTGCTAATTCCAGAAATTTGCACAAATAAACAATATTTTTTGCCAATGCCTGTTACATAAATAAAGAATAGCTGCCTTTTTGTTTCTCAGAAACTTAAAAAAAAAAAAGATTTGTACTGTTTTCTTCACAGACATCAAAAAGGCAGTTCAATGCATTTTACAGATTAATATTAACAAAATCATAATAAAAAATATATATATTCCTAATAAAATAATAATAAATGACTAAAAACACAAAATTCTAAATTGTAAAATCTACATTAGCTTTATATTGTATTCCTTCATTTTTTAAGTGGGTCCAGCAGAATATTTTTATCGGCGTATCAGCTCATCTCACATGTATAACATCAGTGTATATGTTGGCAAAACACATAACAAGAAATTTCAGTAGAGAACTATTTAAGATTTGTTTAAAGTAGTTTCTGGAGTGTATGTTTATTTTTCAGCTGTAAAATACCATGTTTGGTTTTATATCTTTAAAGCTTTATCTTTAAAAATATCATATACTAGTACTTTATCAAAAATGTTTGTTTGATGTTATGTATTTATGTATCATTATCTGATTTTTTTAAAAACTCAAATATCATTGGTAGAAACATTGGTGTCAGGCTATGTGTCTACAGTAGGAGATGGCAAAAGTAATTTAGTAAATGTAAAAAAATATGTTTTTTTTAAGAAAGAAAAATATGTAGAAAATAATATAATGTTGAAATCAAAGATACATTTACATTGGCATAGCATCACTATTAGCACAACAGCAAAACATCATTATTAAGATTAATATAAAATATAACATACTAGTAAATAAGAAATAATGATATGAAATACAGAACACTGGATTTCTAGCTTCTCTTTATATAAAACATAAAAATATACTAATATTGCAGACATGTAACCTACTCAACATAATATTACAAAAATCTGAATAAAAAAATATAGAATTGGGATAAATAAAATTATATAACATAAAATTATTGTCACAAAAAAAACATACCATTTTATGGAGTTTGACGGTTTTTGAACTATTACAATATGTATCATGTTTACATGTATAATGACATTTTTACACTCAATTGTATGATTCGTTTAACAATATATAATCAATTTATTCGAATCCAAAAACTAACCGAAATGTTTACAATGGTAAAATAAATGCGTTAAAAATTCTAGTTCATCATTGCAATGATTACATTTGTTTTCAATATATATAAATACAGAGAAATGCAGATTAGTTTGATATATATTGTGTAAAATGTGGTTGCGTTAGCTTCTCTTTATGTAAGCCTGCTGGCCCGCTATGTTAGCGGTGAAGCGGGTTGCCAAATCCGTGTGGTATCCCCCTTAACGTTTAGAATAATCTTCGCTTATTTTTGTCACAATTAAAAACCTTCCAGAGTATTTGTACCAACATGGTTCTGTTTATCTTAATATAATACGTTACTACAACTGGTTTAATGCTTGTTTGAACGACAACAAAAGGCGCAAAGTCGTTAACTGTAAGTTTAAGTTAAAGCGTAACCGCGGCAGTTAATGACCAACCTCCCAAACTGGCAACGTGACGGCAGCATTTCCTGTTCCCTGCTCTTTGGACCCACTCGCCATTTTGATAAAGTCGAGCAGAGCTGAGACGCTCAGTTAAAGTTACATCTTACCAGCGACGTAAACAGCAAACCCGGAGACGCTCTGAGAATCATTTAGGTAAGAATCTGATTGAATTGTAGATAAATAATATAACACTTTTTGTTTAACAGCCAACCCTGGGGTTCGTTTGTTCTGATCTTTGAATTGTGTCTTCGTAGCTAACGGTAGCTAGCTCGCCTAAGCTAACTAAAGTCGACCTCGAGGCGCGCTAACAACCGTTATTAGCCTGCTAGCTTCATATTAAACAGCTAAGTTAAGATGGTGTTGAGTAGTTTTCACCTCCACCACTTTCTTATTGTCACTATATACAAATATATATTATTATTATATATATAATAATGCATTATTTGAAGGTCTAATTGAGAAGATCGTAACGGTATCGCAGTGTGTCCTCGTAGTAGGGTTAGCAGGCTGCAGTTGGGCCCATGTGATGAGATCACTGTATTGTTAGTTGGCTAACATGAGACGTATTATAAAATACTAGTAATTTTACTAATCTAACGTGACTTGATGCAATTCCAGCGAGGTGTTGAATTAACTTAATGGTCGTTTTAAAAAAATAATTTAAAAAAAATGATGTGATGTGGTTTCTCGTGGAGCTGTTGAATTGCATTGTGTGCTACTGAGCTGTGTTTTATAACCATTTGTGCTCAAAGACCAAATCCAGCTAATGTGAAGGAAAAACGTGAGAATATTTGCTCTGATTTGGTTTTAAGTGTTTAGATCTGGTAATTTGAGCAGTAAAACTGTTCTCATCATATTGTATTTCAGTGTTTTTGGCACATTCTAGAATATAATGAAAGTAGTCCCACGTGCAAGAAGAAAAGAAAATCTCACTTTCAGACATTTCTTCGGACACATTAATTTTTAGTTTCGGGCACAAATGGGTTTATATGTCCATTTATATCAACCAGGGTAGACAACATATTGGAAACGCATGAGTGTTAATGTAGGAAAATTCACCTTAAATTACAGAACCGGTGATTTCTCAGACTCTTATCCAGAGACACAGTAACTAACACAGGGACTGTCCTCTGAGACACTCGGGGTTAACAGCTTTCACATTTTAATCCTCACAGGTCCAACAAAATGTGCCCTTTTGTGTAGATGGATCATTGTAGGGCTTTTGTATTGTAGTACTTTTAAGTTTAGCTAAGTGGGAACTCAGTGTATACATTTTACAGAGTAAAGAATTAGTTTAACCAGCCAAATGCTGGTGAAATAGGCGAGTCGATTTGCATCACCCGACTGCCAAAACAACCCATAATGGTAATGTTAGTACCTAATAAATGTTGGGGGTGGTAAGACTTTTTAAAGCAATGTTAACAACGAAGGGGAAACTGGTTAGACCAGAGCTGGCCTTTCATGTGTCCCTGATCTTGTTTTGCTCAGTTTCACCTGAGTTTTCAGTCTACACCTGGCTTAATGTGACACTGAATAAATATTCTAAGCTTTCACAAACCAGAAACCAATGTACAGAGTGTTCATGAATAGCTTGTTCTAGATGCAGATTTACAGTCTTCAGCAAGTTAAGAGGGGATTTAAAAGTCTGCCAACTTGTCTGTATTCCTCATTAGTAATAGATCCGTCAATACTTAAGGTTGTAACTTGTACATGCAGTGTAAAGTCTATAATTACTTTTGGTTTGACTAACTCAACATGCTAAACTTCACACACTAAGCTGCTTTTACTCCACTTCTCCCACCGTGGCTTAATGTTTACCTGGTTTTGTGTTTTCTCATCTCAACAGATGACAATGAGTGGTTGTCGTGTTTTCATCGGCCGCTTGAGCCCGCACGCCCGAGAGAGAGACGTGGAGAAGTTTTTCAAGGGATACGGGCGGATTCGGGAAATCAACTTGAAGAATGGATTTGGCTTCGTGGTGAGTACGACTCGGCACTTTTGTTGCGAGTTTGGAGTCTTGACCCTGTGTTTGGAAAATAACCTGTTGATTTATCTCTTCTCAGGAATTTGATGACCACCGAGATGCAGATGATGCCGTGTACGAGTTGAATGGCAAAGAACTGTGCAGTGAAAGGTAAGAATCACATCTATTCCCTCACTTAAACATGTTCAAACGGACTAAATGGTGTCTGTAGCCAAAAGGAAGCATAACATTCGATTACCAACACCGTAATACTGTTGGTTACTCCACACTTACAAGCCATGTCTACTCCCGCCCCCATTCACCTTCATTTTGTGAGGACAGACTGTCACAATGAGTACAACTACAAGTTTACTGCAGTCTTCTAAATTCACCGTGTACTGCTGGCTTTTTTGTGTAGCAAACCTTCCAGTTTGCCTGTGAGAAAAGGCTAAATTTTATGGGATTTTTCAAACATGATTAATAATTAATGAGAACACAGAGTGTGACTGAATCTTTAAGTTTGTTATCCTAAGAATGCCTCACTCTTCTTTTCAGGGTCACCATTGAGCACGCTCGCTCTAGAAGAGGAAGAGGTGGCAGTACGGCAGGAATGGGACGCTTCAGCGGCGGTGGTGGCGGCTGTAGCAGCAGTGGCGGCGGCGGCGGCGGAGGAGGCTATCGCCAATCTCGCAGCAGTGGATCCAGGTAAATTTGCTTTAAAAATAGTTTCCTCAAACCATAACTAACCTACTAGTTAGTTAAAGCTTCTTAAATGTCACAAAAAAGAACATTTTAAATCTATACTCTCATCTTTGTTTTCTGCACATATTTAAAAAGAGTAAGAATAAAAAACTAGGTACCAAAAACGATTTTTAGACAGATTAGATTAAAAAAAAAAAAAATTGACGTTTCAAGTCTAAGCAGTGATACAAAAGTTGATAAAAATGTGCAATTTCCATAGACGTTTATATTTAGCATCTCTTTGCTCTGATAAGTCCTAAAGCGTATATCTTTTTTTTTTAATCTGCCAAAGTCGAATAAAGTGCAGCAAACGGCTGGGTTTATCCCAGTACAGTACTCATAAAGATTGAGTTATAAAGTAAAAAGCATCAGGAAAAACGTGTATGAAAAGATATTTGTTGAGGCTCTATTGAGCAGCATTAACTCTGCTAACATTTCCCTGTGTTCCACCTCTGAATTCAAATATTGACACTGTAAGTACAACAGAGGCGAACGTGACGCAAAACTGGTTGTACATTTACAGCCTCCACAAAGCATTTATCCTCCTTCACTGAAAATGTTGTATTAAAGGCTCTTTTTTTGGTTTGTGTTGACTGGACAGGTATGGCCCTCCTGTGCGGACGGACCACAGGCTCATTGTGGAGAACCTCTCTTCACGAATCAGCTGGCAGGTAAGCGATGACTAAACTTCCTTATGTATCTTATAACACAAGCTAAAAAAAAAAAAAAAAAATCTGTAAATATCACCCTGTTATGACTGTTTTTTTGTTGTTTTTTTTTAAACAAAGCAGCATTCATTTGATCAGGCCGGGTCAATTAGTCTCTAGTCAGATGTAGGGATGGGACGATATAGGATTTTATTGCAGCTCGGGTTAAAAAAAACCGCTCGTAATAAGTTGAGTTGAGCAAGAGAACAAACTGACGTTATTTAAATGTATTTTTCTTTTATTTAGGGTTGTTTTTCACACAAGCCACCTGTGATGCAACAAAGTTTTTATTTTTTTAGGTAAAGTGATTCCTGCGTGTTTTTACTGCCGTTTTAAGCAATATACTCGCAATTACTTTGACATGGATAATCGTGACATGAAATTTTCATATCGTCCCATGCCTAGTCAAATAATATAAATAAAAACCAATAGTTAATTGTCCATTTACAATAGAAAGCCCCTAGGGTATTTTTTTACTTTACCTGCAACTACTTTTTTTTTTCCCAGGCAAAAGCCCATTAGAGCTGCTGATACCAAAAACAATAAACATTTTTTTTATAACAGCTGCTCTGATATGGTTTCCTTTTTATATATCAGAGGTGAATGCACACCCTCCACGGAGGTGTCACAAGTGTGTAGCGCCCTCTCCTGGTTGTTTTTCTGAATAGTGTCCATTTGGTGCCTCTCCTTACACGCAGTTGCCGCCGGTCTAAAGTCTTGGCTGGGCCCCGTAGCGGGTGAAAGTGGTCTAGCGCAGGATACGGTAGCCTTAGGAGGTCCGTAGCCACAGTCTGGAGGTTCTGTGGGCTGGCACCCCCGACTGCTGTAACCCCCCTCAAATCCACGGTCCCTACACTCTCCCGTTTGGGTCTTTTTCTGTTGCTGATGGAGCTGGGGGGGGTGTTGAGTCGGGCACACACCCCTCCCCCTACTTGCTCTCTGGTGGTTCCTTACTTGTGGAGGCCGGATGCTGGGTCAAGGCCGAGGTCGTTTCTCAAGGGCTTAACACTGCATTGGTTCCCATTTGCTATTTGGACAAGTGGCTCTATGCTAATATCTTCCTGGGTATGGAGCGGTAAGTAGCATAAAACTCATGTGATTGGGTTTGTTCAGGGTCGGGTGGTAATGGGGGTGTAGAGTCTCAAATGGGAAGGAGGCAGTTTTACTATGTAAACACTTTAGGACTTCTGAGCCAAATAGTTTGTTTAGGTCATATGAACTAAATTTTGTCCACTTCCTAGGGCTGTACCGAATAGTTTGACGCTTCGGAGCTTTATTCACACGCTGAAAATCAACATTTGAGCGCTTTTTTTCCCTTTTTTGTTTGCATGGATTTGGTTTAAAGCCGGTTACACGTCGGGAGAACGGATATTTCGGTTCCAAGTCTATGTGAAAATTCAGAAACTGTGCGGTACGCGTTTTTTCTACAGGACTGTCGGCACCGGGGGGCTCGAGCCCAACTGCATCCCAGGGGTGCATTAAAATATACCATAAAATAGACAAAAGAGAGGGAATTACCAGTATGTAAATGTATAATAACTGAGTGTACGCACATGGGGTTTATTTAGTTTTTTAATGTGGTGTCAAATTGGGTATTGAGAATCGTGGAATTTCTCTGGTATTATCGACTGCTGAATTTCTGGTATCGTGACATTCCTGGTTGCAGATAAAGATGAGGCTACGCAGCATTACTAGTATTATACTATTTGTAGAATTAGATTCCAGTCGTAGTGATGCCCGGAGTGACCCGCAGGTCAGGTGAGTTCGGGTAAGATTACTAGAAAATATCATCGGCAAATTAAAAAGCAGCGCGTCGAGTAAGTTATCAAAAACGTACAGAAACATTGCGTGTTGTTATCGACCTTCTCCCCTTTGTCTCTCACACACACAGCGCACAAGCTCCTCGCCTCCATGTTTGTCAATAAATAAACGTAAATAAATCCTTTTTTAAAATTAGAATTCAGGATTTTATTCAAAGATTTTTATATTTTTAGGATGATGAAAATATAACAGACATTTGAAGCTTCATTCAAAAAAAAAAAAAAACTCCAAAAGAAGCTTTGAATGCAAAAGGAAAGACCTTCGGTACAGCCCTACCACTTAACCAGAGCACTAATGTCATCCGACCACCAATAAATACACAGGTTCATCTCACATACTCAGACACAAAATTAACTTGTATGCAAAAATGCATCAAGTTTTACTACATTAAAACCCTAAGTGCTGTGTTACCTGTCAGGTGTCTCACTTTGGAGTTGAATTTGTTGAATTTGTTTCTCTGCGGATGCAAATTCATGGAGCCAATTAAAGGGGCTTTAAAAACAGTTGAGTAAAGGCGACACTTGTCCTGCACACAAAGCATTTTCAGTGGCTCTTTTTGTTTACATGCCCTCCACTGAAATGGGAGCTTATCACAGAGTGACAAAAGTCAAAGCATTAGATAACCCAAAGTTTCTTGCTGCCTGCTGATTTCCCTCCCTGCAGGTCTGAAAAGGCTCTCACTGCCACCGCGTGTTTCGTTCTGTGTCACTAATCCTGCATTATGCTTTGAAACAGGACCTGAAAGACCTGATGAGAAAAGCAGGTGAAGTTACCTTTGTGGACGCTCACAGGCCCAACAAAAATGAAGGGTGAGTTTCTCCTCCGCCGCTCCAAACATCAAATGCTCCTCAGAGTTTGGTCCTAATCGATGTTTCTGCTTTGGTTTGACAGAGTGGTTGAGTTTGCATCCCGCAGTGACCTGAAGAACGCCATCTCCAAGCTTGACGGGTCCGAGCTGAACGGACGCAAGCTTAAGATCTTTGAGGACAGCAGGAGGTCAGTTGGGTTTTTACTTTCTTTTCTTCTTGGAGACCCGTTTTAAAATGTGCTTTTGTGGCCTCGGTGAAAAAAAAGCTTGATTTTAAACGTGTGTTTGCAAGGTTAGTAATGTGCTTGAATTTGAATTTAGTTGATTTCAACATAATCTGGTTCATCCAGACGATCACTGGCGTGAAATAAAATCTTTTAATATTTAAAATAAAACAGCCAGATGTTAGCATTTAATGATCAAAGTGAAAATATACTTTATTTATTCTGGGTTTTTGAGTACTTATCATGCTCCATTTATTTATTTTGCATTTGAACACGTCATCAGTTAAAATGTATATTACCTTTTTAAACTGTATAGGAGTAGCCCTTACATTTTATTTTTTTGATTTTAATGAAGAAAAAGTCATTGGAAATTATATAAACTAAATTGTTTTTGCATTTCAGAATTCTTTTTCCTTTTTAAAACCCAGAATGTAATAAAGCCTTACAGATTTTACTGAATGCAATTTAAGGTAAAACTAAATATTTTTCTAAAAAGGAAACCAATTAGTTGTTCATTTAAAGAGACGTACCTTATTTTCTCATCTATATTTACTATTGCTCTTTAATTTAATCGTGAAATACTATTTAACCCGTCACATAATTTGGGACAGATCTGTTGATTCTGGACTCGTATTATCACATGAAGATTGTCTTGTTATTGTTGTTCCAGATATTAGCGAACATCCAGAGGCTAAATCTGTAAAAACAACTTTTCTCTTCCAACAGTCACAGCAAGAGCCGCTCCCGCTCCCGCAGCTACTCCCGCTCCAAGAGCCGCTCCAGGAGCCGCAACCGCTCCAGGAGCCGCTCCAGGTCGATGAGCCGCACCCCCGAGAAGAAGACGTCAGGCGGGGGCCGGGCCTCGGGCAGATCCCCCTCCAGGTCCAAGTCTCGCTCCAAGTCCCGCTCCAGGTCTCGCTCCCGCTCCCCCGCCCCCGCTCAGAACAAACAGTCCCGCTCTCGTTCTCGCTCCCGTTCTCGCTCCCGCTCACGTTCCCGCTCCGCCTCTGCAGACAGCAAACACTGAGATTGGTTCACCTTGTCGGCCGTAAATAGACTGATAGTTGCTCACCACAGGCCTGTATGGTGGCATGTGATTTTTATTTTTTTTTAATCATTGGCTCTTTTTCTTTGTTAGTTTTGGATTTGCTTCCACAGGAAACATATTTTTGTGTTCCCATTACTTCATGATTTCCCCCCCCCCCCCCTTTTTTTTTTTAAAGAAAAAAAAAAAGCCCTTCATATTTTGATGAAATACTGAGCGACGGAAAACATTTTTGATCAGCGTCGGCCATGTTATGATTCCATCCACTCCCCTGTGCTTTGCCCAAGTGTTCACATCAGTTCAAGGTTAGGAGGGAATGGTATTCATTCCCCTAAGATGTTGATAGGCGTGTGTTTTTTGTTTGTAACGTGAGCTCCTGGCATTGCCGTGAAACTGTGATTCTTACACGTGTTGCATTCACTGCCCTGAAACGTGGTGGTTTATTTCAGCTTTCTTGTGTGATGGTGTTGGAATCTGGCATTGTTTCGTTCAACACTGCTGAATCAGGACCTCGACGTCTCGTGTTTCTCTTCGCTTTTTTTATTTAGTTTTGTGTGCAACCTCGGCCTGTGGGGTTTGTTTCAGCAGGAGGAAATGTCTCTACATAAGTTTATTAATTTGATACTAATAAAACAATCACTGCATTGTCATTTAATTTTTTTAGTAATGTCCAGAAAGAACAGTGACTTTTCTTTTTAATATTTTGTGAATGTGGGTCGAGAGAATCGTACGTATTAAAGTCTGCAGTTCAACCGAATAAAGCTTTCACAAACTGTTGACTCTGTCGGCCGTGTTCTTCTGTTACTACGCCACAAATCTTAAACCATTTCATTCAATCTAAAAATGAAGCCACATGCAGAATAATTATAATAATAAT
>CALSBV010011704.1:40261-52467 GCA_943590825.1 Bovichtus diacanthus
TAGGAACCTTGTGTAGGAACTATTTTCTTTCTACCGAACTACACCCGACAACTAGTTAGGGTGAGCCTCTCGTTGACGGGTGTAGTTCGGTAGAAAGAAAATAGTTCCTCCATGAAACCTTTCACAACAAAGTCTGTGGATTATCTTGAGGAACCGGGTCATGATTTCTGCAAAGAGACATTTCTGTTGAGTTTTTCAAGTTAATGTTTTTGGCACTTTGAGCACCACAAGCCATCTAGTTGCATTGTATTTGAGAGAAGGCGGACATCTCCAACACTCAGGAACTCTCACCAAAACTATCTAGATTGATCAATAGCACTACATGTAAGAGGAAAGATATGCGTTTTGGATTTTGGGGTGAACTGTCCCTTTAAAGCAACAGGTTCCACATTTTGGGAAATATATTTTTTTGCTTTCTTGCCGAGAGTTGTATGAGAAAATTGATATCATGTTCACGTCTGTAGCTAAAGCCAGTCTTTATGCTAGAATAGAACAATTAGCTTAGCTTAGCATAAAGACTGGAAACAGGGGGAAACTGCTAGCCTGGCTCTGTCCCCCAACCAGCACACTGAAAGCTTGTTTTAGGGCTGCGTTTCTTGTATAAAATGTCAGAAAATAGTGAAATATGTCCATCCCAGTTTCTCAAAGTCCAAGGTGATGTTTTTAAATGTCTTGTTTTGTCACTTTAATATGATATAAAACAGAAAAGCAGCAAATCTCCATATTTGAGAGGCTGAAAACAGCATTTAAAGACATTTTTTATTTAAAAAGTTACTTCAACATAGTTTGTTGATTAGTTTTCGGTCGATCAACTAACCGATTAGTTGGCTCATCGTTGCAGTTCTACCTTGTTTGTTAAACCCGAACAAAAAGTGTAAGAAACTGTCCAGAGCCAGGCTAGCTGTTTCCCCTTTTCCATTCTTTATGCTAAGCTAAGCTAACCGCCTGCGACCTGAAGCTTCATGTTTATCCCATAGTGGAGAGTGGTATCAAACTTCTCATCTAACTCTCAGCACGCAAACAAGTAAGTGTATCTCCCAAAATGTCAAACTTATTCCTTTATGACCATTTTATGTTTGATTTATTTCAAATCAAAGCATTTTAACGAGAGCAAACAAGCGTTTTAAGAAGTTCTGAGGTGTGTTGCCGCGAGAAGTTCATATGCTCATAAAGAGAAAACATGGTGTCATAAAGTTATTTCTAATCATTGTGTCTTTATCATACATGCAGGTTAACAAACACCATGAATGAATATGGTGATTATAATGATGATGAAACATCGGCTCCTGGTCGTTTTACTCTTTTTAATTCATGTTTCTTCCTTTTTTGTAAATGCAAAAGCTCAGTGCACCAGGTCACATGTGAGTTTAAATCAGACTTCTTCTCCATGTTCTTAAATAAGCTATGTATTTATTTATTTAATGTGTTTTTTCATTTCACCAGGTGTATTTTTTTGACAGTCATCCATGCTCGAAAGTGTTCGGTACTTTCTACAGAGCCGACCCGACAGGTATTCTTTTCTATCGTTCTGTATCAACCATAACCTTGTGTTTACTTTTCCAAGACAATTTTGAGAATGATGATATAGTACTAGAATAAAGAGACAGAATAACAAATAAATGCTGTGCTTCTTGTGTTGTAGCCTAGAATATGGGCTGCTAATTCCAGAAATTTGCACAAATAAACAATATTTTTTGCCAATGCCTGTTACATAAATAAAGAATAGCTGCCTTTTTGTTTCTCAGAAACTTAAAAAAAAAAAAGATTTGTACTGTTTTCTTCACAGACATCAAAAAGGCAGTTCAATGCATTTTACAGATTAATATTAACAAAAAATCATAATAAAAAATATATATATTCCTAATAAAATAATAATAAATGACTAAAAACACAAAATTCTAAATTGTAAAATCTACATTAGCTTTATATTGTATTCCTTCATTTTTTAAGTGGGTCCAGCAGAATATTTTTATCGCGTATCAGCTCATCTCACATGTATAACATCAGTGTATATGTTGGCAAAACATATAACAAGAAATTTCAGTAGAGAACTATTTAAGATTTGTTTAAAGTAGTTTCTGTAGAGTATGTTTATTTTTCAGCTGTAAAATACCATGTTTGGTTTTATATCTTTAAAGCTTTATCTTTAAAAATATCATATACTAGTACTTTATCAAAAATGTTTGTTTGATGTTATGTATTTATGTATCATTATCTGATTTTTTTAAAAACTCAAATATCATTGGTAGAAACATTGGTGTCAGGCTATGTGTCTACAGTAGGAGATGGCAAAAGTAATTTAGTAAATGTAAAAAATTATGTTTTTTTTAAGAAAGAAAAATATGTAGAAAATAATATAATGTTGAAATCAAAGATACATTTACATTGGCATAGCATCACTATTAGCACAACAGCAAAACATCATTATTAAGATTAATATAAAATATAACATACTAGTAAATAAGAAATAATGATATGAAATACAGAACACTGGATTTCTAGCTTCTCTTTATATAAAACATAAAAATATACTAATATTGCAGACATGTTACCTACTCAACATAATATTACAAAAATCTGAATAAAAAAATATAGAATTGGGATAAATAAAATTATATAACATAAAATTATTGTAACAAAAAAAACATACCATTTTATGGAGTTTGACGGTTTTTGAACTATTACAATATGTATCATGTTTACATGTATAATGACATTTTTACACTCAATTGTATGATTCGTTTAACAATATATAATCAATTTATTCGAATCCAAAAACTAACCGAAATGTTTACAATGGTAAAATAAATGCGTTAAAAATTCTAGTTCATCATTGCAATGATTACATTTGTTTTCAATATATATAAATACAGAGAAATGCAGATTAGTTTGATATATATTGTGTAAAATGTGGTTGCGTTAGCTTCTCTTTATGTAAGCCTGCTGGCCCGCTATGTTAACGGTGAAGCGGGTTGCCAAATCCGTGTGGTATCCCCCTTAACGTTTAGAATAATCTTCGCTTATTTTTGTCACAATTAAAAACCTTCCAGAGTATTTGTACCAACATGGTTCTGTTTATCTTAATATAATACGTTACTACAACTGGTTTAATGCTTGTTTGAACGACAATAAAAGGCGCAAAGTCGTTAACTGTAAGTTAAAGCGTAACCGCGGCAGTTAATGACCAACCTCCCAAACTGGCAACGTGACGGCAGCATTTCCTGTTCCCTGCTCTTTGGACCCACTCGCCATTTTGATAAAGTCGAGCAGAGCTGAGACGCTCAGTTAAAGTTACATCTTACCAGCGACGTAAACAGCAAACCCGGAGACGCTCTGAGAATCATTTAGGTAAGAATCTGATTGAATTGTAGATAAATAATATAACACTTTTTGTTTAACAGCCAACCCTGGGGTTCGTTTGTTCTGATCTTTGAATTGTGTCTTCGTAGCTAACGGTAGCTAGCTCGCCTAAGCTAACTAAAGTCGACCTCGAGGCGCGCTAACAACCGTTATTAGCCTGCTAGCTTCATATTAAACAGCTAAGTTAAGATGGTGTTGAGTAGTTTTCACCTCCACCACTTTCTTATTGTCACTATATACAAATATATATTATTATTATATATATAATAATGCATTATTTGAAGGTCTAATTGAGAAATATAAACGTTAAGATCGTAACGGTATCGCAGTGTGTCCTCGTAGTAGGGTTAGCAGGCTGCAGTTGGGCCCATGTGATGAGATCACTGTATTGTTAGTTGGCTAACATGAGACGTATTATAAAATACTAGTAATTTTACTAATCTAACGTGACTTGATGCAATTCCAGCGAGGTGTTGAATTAACTTAATGGTCGTTTAAAAAAAAAAAAAAAATGATGTGATGTGGTTTCTCGTGGAGCTGTTGAATTGCATTGTGTGCTACTGAGCTGTGTTTTATAACCATTTGTGCTCAAAGACCAAATCCAGCTAATGTGAAGGAAAAACGTGAGAATATTTGCTCTGATTTGGTTTTAAGTGTTTAGATCTGGTAATTTGAGCAGTAAAACTGTTCTCATCATATTGTATTTCAGTGTTTTTGGCACATTCTAGAATATAATGAAAGTAGTCCCACGTGCAAGAAGAAAAGAAAATCTCACTTTCAGACATTTCTTCGGACACATTAATTTTTAGTTTCGGGCACAAATGGGTTTATATGTCCATTTATATCAACCAGGGTAGACAACATATTGGAAACGCATGAGTGTTAATGTAGGAAAATTCACCTTAAATTACAGAACCGGTGATTTCTCAGACTCTTATCCAGAGACACAGTAACTAACACAGGGACTGTCCTCTGAGACACTCGGGGTTAACAGCTTTCACATTTTAATCCTCACAGGTCCAACAAAATGTGCCCTTTTGTGTAGATGGATCATTGTAGGGCTTTTGTATTGTAGTACTTTTAAGTTTAGCTAAGTGGGAACTCAGTGTATACATTTTACAGAGTAAAGAATTAATTTAACCAGCCAAATGCTGGTGAAATAGGCGAGTCGATTTGCATCACCCGACTGCCAAAACAACCCATAATGGTAATGTTAGTACCTAATAAATGTTGGGGGTGGTAAGACTTTTTAAAGCAATGTTAACAACGAAGGGGAAACTGGTTAGACCAGAGCTGGCCTTTCATGTGTCCCTGATCTTGTTTTGCTCAGTTTCACCTGAGTTTTCAGTCTACACCTGGCTTAATGTGACACTGAATAAATATTCTAAGCTTTCACAAACCAGAAACCAATGTACAGAGTGTTCATGAATAGCTTGTTCTAGATGCAGATTTACAGTCTTCAGCAAGTTAAGAGGGGATTTAAAAGTCTGCCAACTTGTCTGTATTCCTCATTAGTAATAGATCCGTCAATACTTAAGGTTGTAACTTGTACATGCAGTGTAAAGTCTATAATTACTTTTGGTTTGACTAACTCAACATGCTAAACTTCACACACTAAGCTGCTTTTACTCCACTTCTCCCACCGTGGCTTAATGTTTACCTGGTTTTGTGTTTTCTCATCTCAACAGATGACAATGAGTGGTTGTCGTGTTTTCATCGGCCGCTTGAGCCCGCACGCCCGAGAGAGAGACGTGGAGAAGTTTTTCAAGGGATACGGGCGGATTCGGGAAATCAACTTGAAGAATGGATTTGGCTTCGTGGTGAGTACGACTCGGCACTTTTGTTGCGAGTTTGGAGTCTTGACCCTGTGTTTGGAAAATAACCTGTTGATTTATCTCTTCTCAGGAATTTGATGACCACCGAGATGCAGATGATGCCGTGTACGAGTTGAATGGCAAAGAACTGTGCAGTGAAAGGTAAGAATCACATCTATTCCCTCACTTAAACATGTTCAAACGGACTAAATGGTGTCTGTAGCCAAAAGGAAGCATAACATTCGATTACCAACACCGTAATACTGTTGGTTACTCCACACTTACAAGCCATGTCTACTCCCGCCCCCATTCACCTTCATTTTGTGAGGACAGACTGTCACAATGAGTACAACTACAAGTTTACTGCAGTCTTCTAAATTCACCGTGTACTGCTGGTTTTTTTGTGTAGCAAACCTTCCAGTTTGCCTGTGAGAAAAGGCTAAATTTTATGGGATTTTTCAAACATGATTAATAATTAATGAGAACACAGAGTGTGACTGAATCTTTAAGTTTGTTATCCTAAGAATGCCTCACTCTTCTTTTCAGGGTCACCATTGAGCACGCTCGCTCTAGAAGAGGAAGAGGTGGCGGTACGGCAGGAATGGGACGCTTCAGCGGCGGTGGTGGCGGCTGTAGCAGCAGTGGCGGCGGCGGAGGAGGCTATCGCCAATCTCGCAGCAGTGGATCCAGGTAAATTTGCTTTAAAAATAGTTTCCTCAAACCATAACTAACCTACTAGTTAGTTAAAGCTTCTTAAATGTCACAAAAAAGAACATTTTAAATCTATACTCTCATCTTTGGTTTCTGCACATATTTAAAAAGAGTAAGAATAAAAAAACTAGGTACCAAAAACGATTTTTAGACAGATTAGATAGTCTTACTTTAAAAAAAAAAAAAAAAAAAAAAATTGACGTTTCAAGTCTAAGCAGTGATACAAAAGTTGATAAAAATGTGCAATTTCCATAGACGTTTATATTTAGCATCTCTTTGATCTGATAAGTCCTAAAGCGTATATCTTTTTTTTTTAATCTGCCAAAGTCGAATAAAGTGCAGCAAACGGCTGGGTTTATCCCAGTACAGTACTCATAAAGATTGAGTTATAAAGTAAAAAGCATCAGGAAAAACGTGTATGAAAAGATATTTGTTGAGGCTCTATTGAGCAGCATTAACTCTGCTAACATTTCCGTGTGTTCCACCTCTGAATTCAAATATTGACACTGTAAGTACAACAGAGGCGAACGTGACGCAAAACTGGTTGTACATTTACAGCCTCCACAAAGCATTTATCCTCCTTCACTGAAAATGTTGTATTAAAGGCTCTTTTTTTGGTTTGTGTTGACTGGACAGGTATGGCCCTCCTGTGCGGACGGACCACAGGCTCATTGTGGAGAACCTCTCTTCACGAATCAGCTGGCAGGTAAGCGATGACTAAACTTCCTTATGTATCTTTATAACACAAGCTAAAAAAAAAAAAAAAAATCTGTAAATATCACCCTGTTATGACTGTTTTTTTGTTGTTTTTTTTTAAACAAAGCAGCATTCATTTGATCAGGCCGGGTCAATTAGTCTCTAGTCAGATGTAGGGATGGGACGATATAGGATTTTATTGCAGCTCGGGTTAAAAAAAACCGCTCGTAATAAGTTGAGTTGAGCAAGAGAACAAACTGACGTTATTTAAATGTATTTTTCTTTTATTTAGGGTTGTTTTTCACACAAGCCACCTGTGATGCAACAAAGTTTTAATTTTTTTAGGTAAAGTGATTCCTGTGTGTTTTTACTGCCGTTTTAAGCAATATACTCGCAATTACTTTGACATGGATAATCGTGACATGAAATTTTCATATCGTCCCATGCCTAGTCAAATAATATAAATAAAAACCAATAGTTAATTGTCCATTTACAATAGAAAGCCCCTAGGGTATTTTTTTACTTTACCTGCAACTACTTTTTTTTTCCCAGGCAAAAGCCCATTAGAGCTGCTGATACCAAAAACAATAAACATTTTTTTTATAACAGCTGCTCTGATATGGTTTCCTTTTTATATATCAGAGGTGAATGCACACCCTCCACGGAGGTGTCACAAGTGTGTAGCGCCCTCTCCTGGTTGTTTTTCTGAATAGTGTCCATTTGGTGCCTCTCCTTACACGCAGTTGCCGCCGGTCTAAAGTCTTGGCTGGGCCCCGTAGCGGGTGAAAGTGGTCTAGCGCAGGATACGGTAGCCTTAGGAGGTCCGTAGCCACAGTCTGGAGGTTCTGTGGGCTGGCACCCCCGACTGCTGTAACCCCCCTCAAATCCACGGTCCCTACACTCTCCCGTTTGGGTCTTTTTCTGTTGCTGATGGAGCTGGGGGGGGTGTTGAGTCGGGCACACACCCCTCCCCCTACTTGCTCTCTGGTGGTTCCTTACTTGTGGAGGCCGGATGCTGGGTCAAGGCCGAGGTCGTTTCTCAAGGGCTTAACACTGCATTGGTTCCCATTTGCTATTTGGACAAGTGGCTCTATGCTAATATCTTCCTGGGTATGGAGCGGTAAGTAGCATAAAACTCATGTGATTGGGTTTGTTCAGGGTCGGGTGGTAATGGGGGTGTAGAGTCTCAAATGGGAAGGAGGCAGTTTTACTATGTAAACACTTTAGGACTTCTGAGCCAAATAGTTTGTTTAGGTCATATGAACTAAATTTTGTCCACTTCCTAGGGCTGTACCGAATAGTTTGACGCTTCGGAGCTTTATTCACACGCTGAAAATCAACATTTGAGCGCTTTTTTTTTCCCTTTTTGTTTGCATGGATTTGGTTTAAAGCCAGTTACACGTCGGGAGAACGGATATTTCGGTTCCCAGTCTATGTGAAAATTCAGAAACTGTGCGGTACGCGTTTTTTCTACAGGACTGTCGGCACCGGGGGGCTCGAGCCCAACTGCATCCCAGGGGTGCATTAAAATATACCATAAAATAGACAAAAGAGAGGGAATTACCAGTATGTAAATGTATAATAACTGAGTGTACGCACATGGGGTTTATTTAGTTTTTTAATGTGGTGTCAAATTGGGTATTGAGAATCGTGGAATTTCTCTGGTATTATCGACTGCTGAATTTCTGGTATCGTGACATCCCTGGTTGCAGATAAAGATGAGGCTACGCAGCATTACCAGTATTATACTATTTGTAGAATTAGATTCCAGTCGTAGTGATGCCCGGAGTGACCCGCAGGTCAGGTGAGTTCGGGTAAGATTACTAGAAAATATCATCGGCAAATTAAAAAGCAGCGCGTCGAGTAAGTTATCAAAAACGTACAGAAACATTGCGTGTTGTAATCGACCTTCTCCCCTTTGTCTCTCACACACAGCGCACAAGCTCCTCGCCTCCATGTTTGTCAATAAATAAACGTAAATAAATCCTTTTTTTAAATTAGAATTCAGGATTTTATTCAAAGATTTTTATATTTTTAGGATGATGAAAATATAACAGACATTTGAAGCTTCATTCAAAAAAAAAAAAAAACCTCCAAAAGAAGCTTTGAATGCAAAAGGAAAGACCTTCGGTACAGCCCTACCACTTAACCAGAGCACTAATGTCATCCGACCACCAATAAATACACAGGTTCATCTCACATACTCGGACACAAAATTAACTTGTATGCAAAAATGCATCAAGTTTTACTACATTAAAACCCTAAGTGCTGTGTTACCTGTCAGGTGTCTCACTTTGGAGTTGAATTTGTTGAATTTGTTTCTCTGCGGATGCAAATTCATGGAGCCAATTAAAGGGGCTTTAAAAACAGTTGAGTAAAGGCGACACTTGTCCTGCACACAAAGCATTTTCAGTGGCTCTTTTTGTTTACATGCCCTCCACTGAAATGGGAGCTTATCACAGAGTGACAAAAGTCAAAGCATTAGATAACCCAAAGTTTCTTGCTGCCTGCTGATTTCCCTCCCTGCAGGTCTGAAAAGGCTCTCACTGCCACCGCGTGTTTCGTTCTGTGTCACTAATCCTGCATTATGCTTTGAAACAGGACCTGAAAGACCTGATGAGAAAAGCAGGTGAAGTTACCTTTGTGGACGCTCACAGGCCCAACAAAAATGAAGGGTGAGTTTCTCCTCCGCCGCTCCAAACATCAAATGCTCCTCAGAGTTTGGTCCTAATCGATGTTTCTGCTTTGGTTTGACAGAGTGGTTGAGTTTGCATCCCGCAGTGACCTGAAGAACGCCATCTCCAAGCTTGACGGGTCCGAGCTGAACGGACGCAAGCTTAAGATCTTTGAGGACAGCAGGAGGTCAGTTGGGTTTTTACTTTCTTTTCTTCTTGGAGACCTGTTTTAAAATGTGCTTTTGTGGCCTCGGTGAAAAAAAAGCTTGATTTTAAACGTGTGTTTGCAAGGTTAGTAATGTGCTTGAATTTGAATTTAGTTGATTTCAACATAATCTGGTTCATCCAGACGATCACTGGCGTGAACTAAAAATCTTTTAATATTTAAAATAAAACAGCCAGATGTTAGCATTAAATGATCAAAGTGAAAATATACTTTATTTATTCTGGGTTTTTGAGTACTTATCATGCTCCATTTATTTATTTTGCATTTGAACACGTCATCAGTTAAATCAAATCAAGTTTATTTATATAGCCCAATATCACAAATTATACATTTGTCTCAGTGGGCTTTACAGCCTGTACAAAGTACGACACCCTCTGTCCTTAGACCCTCACATCGCACAAGGAAAAACTCCCTAAAAGATACCCCACAATTAGTGGGGGAAATATGGAAGAAACCTCAGGGAGAGCAACTGAGGAGGGATCCCTCTCCCAGGACGGACAGACGTGCAATAGGTGACGTGTGTACAGAACAAACAGCATAGTTAAAAATACAACATGGACAATCTATGCAACAGAAAACATGATACGATGGTATATATAAAAAAAAGATGGATCCAGAGGGATGTCAAGGCTTCCTGGTGTCAGGCAGGACCAGGGCAACAGGTGCAGCCACGATTCGCGGTCCAAAAGTAATCTTTAATAGTGGCAACCTGCCAGATAAGGGACACAGAAACTCCGGGGATGATGCCCCGGATGGTGAGTTAGTAACATGCATTTAAGGGACATGAATGCATATCAAATAGAGAGGGAGAGGAGAACGAGAAAGATAGGGAAGAGGAGAGGAGTGAGTCCCCCGACAGTCTAAGCCTATAGCAGCGTAACTAGGGGCTAGTCCAGGGCAAACCTGAGCCAGCCCTAACTATAAGCTTTATCAAAGAGGAAAGTCTTTAACCTGCTCTTAAATTTGGAGAGGGTGTCTGCCTCCCGAACACACACTGGGAGCTGGTTCCACAGTAGAGGAGCTTGATAGCTGAAGGCTCTGGCTCCCATTGTACTTTTAGAAACCCTAGGAACCACAAGTAACCCTGCACTTTGGGAGCGCAATGCTCTAGTTGGTTTATAAAGTACTATGAGATCTTTAAGATGTATATTACCTTTTTAAACTGTATAGGAGTAGCCCTTACATTTTATTTTTTTGATTTTAATGAAGAAAAAGTCATTTGAAATTATATAAACTAAATTGTTTTTGCATTTCAGAATTTTTTTTTTCCTTTTTAAAACCCAGAATGTAATAAGGCCTTACAGATTTTTACTGAATGCAATTTAAGGTAAAACTAAATATTTTTCTAAAAAGGAAACCAATTAGTTGTTCATTTAAAGAGACGTACCTTATTTTCTCATCTATATTTACTATTGCTCTTTAATTTAATCGTGAAATACTATTTAACCCGTCACATAATTTGGGACAGATCTGTCGATTCTGGACTCGTATTATCACATGAAGATTGTCTTGTTATTGTTGTTCCAGATATTAGCGAACATCCAGAGGCTAAATCTGTAAAAACAACTTTTCTCTTCCAACAGTCACAGCAAGAGCCGCTCCCGCTCCCGCAGCTACTCCCGCTCCAAGAGCCGCTCCAGGAGCCGCAACCGCTCCAGGAGCCGCTCCAGGTCGATGAGCCGCACCCCCGAGAAGAAGACGTCAGGCGGGGGCCGGGCCTCGGGCAGATCCCCCTCCAGGTCCAAGTCTCGCTCAAAGTCCCGCTCCAGGTCTCGCTCCCGCTCCCCCGCCCCCGCTCAGAACAAACAGTCCCGCTCTCGTTCTCGCTCACGTTCTCGCTCACGCTCACGTTCCCGCTCCGCCTCTGCAGACAGCAAACACTGAGATTGGTTCACCTTGTCGGCCGTAAATAGACTGATAGTTGCTCACCACAGGCCTGTATGGTGGCATGTGATTTTTATTTTTTTTTAATCATTGGCTCTTTTTCTTTGTTAGTTTTGGATTTGCTTCCACAGGAAACATATTTTTGTGTTCCCATTACTTCATGATTTCCCCCCCCCCCCCCTTTTTTTTTTTAAAGAAAAAAAAAAAGCCCTTCATATTTTGATGAAATACTGAGCGACGGAAAACATTTTTGATCAGCGTCGGCCATGTTATGATTCCATCCACTCCCCTGTGCTTTGCCCAAGTGTTCACATCAGTTCAAGGTTAGGAGGGAATGGTATTCATTCCCCTAAGATGTTGATAGGCGTGTGTTTTTTGTTTGTAACGTGAGCTCCTGGCATTGCCGTGAAACTGTGATTCTTACACGTGTTGCATTCACTGCCCTGAAATGTGGTGGTTTATTTCAGCTTTCTTGTGTGATGGTGTTGGAATCTGGCATTGTTTCGTTCAACACTGCTGAATCAGGACCTCGACGTCTCGTGTTTCTCTTCACTTTTTTTATTTAGTTTTGTGTGCAACCTCGGCCTGTGGGGTTTGTTTCAGCAGGAGGAAATGTCTCTACTTTAGTAATGTCCAGAAAGAACAGTGACTTTTCTTTTTAATATTTTGTGAATGTGGGTCGAGAGAATCGTACGTATTAAAGTCTGCAGTTCAACCGAATAAAGCTTTCACAAACTGTTGACTCTGTCGGCCGTGTTCTTCTGTTACTACGCCACAAATCTTAAACCATTTAATTCAATCTAAAAATGAAGCCACATGCAGAATAATTATAATAATAAT
>CALSBV010011705.1:0-10829 GCA_943590825.1 Bovichtus diacanthus
CAACCTCTACATGTGGAAAATCCCAAAGGACCCAGAAGCAGGTGAGTAACTGAACCTGTGTGCACCACCTGCACATTTATCCTAATGTTTTACGTCTTCACGTGACATAATATTGAATCATCTTGTTCCCATGCTGAGACGGGGTTCCTGCACAACCTTAATAAAAAGTCTTAAAATAAGGCCTTAATTGATGTTAAAGTGTCTTAAATTAATCTTTTTAAATTAGTCTTATAAATCCTCGGACATAGGAAGTAGGAGCAACAACACTTTGTTTTTTGTTTCCGGGCGTGGATGCTCAGTGCAAATTCAACAAGAAATTGGGTTTTTAACAAAGATTTCGCGGCTAGGAGTGTGGTTATGTGGCATTAAAGAAAAAAGTCTTAAAAAAAATCTTAAATCTAGCTTTCCATAAATTTATTTTTATTCTTTTTTTATTTTATTTATATTTTTAGTATTGCTTTAGAAAAGCTGTATGCAAACGGAAAAATTCATTATAATAATTGCACAAAATATTTCTAATGCTTCTGTTGAGGAGCTTTTTGTCTTTTGTGGAAAAAGAGTTGACGCACTGAATGTGACATGGAATATTATATAATATAAATTCTGACATTTAACTCACATTACTGGTCGTTACGTTCATTTGTCTTCGTCTCCGGACATCACGACGACCTTTCTCCCTTTTTCTCACGTACATTTTGAGATGTTTCAGGTTCAGCTTCTGCTGAATTCTTTGTTTGGCTTGTTGAAGTTCACGCTGTTCGTCAGGAAATCAGATTTTGTAAACCGATGAACCGCAGCTTGTTTTAAGGACAGCGTTGTGGTGACTCCTGCAAGGTTAAAGATTTCAGTGGCGTCAGCGCTGACGGTGAAACGAAGCTGACCTCCAGTTTTAGTCTCGGACAGAATGATGGACGTCTCCGTGCGCTCGGCCCAGACTGCGGTTTCCCCTTCAGCTCGTTTACTTTACTATCTATCAGAAATCCTATATCAACCTTTGTTATTGTACGAAGTTCATCTTACTTTTCTTATTACCCTATTTGAAAAATATGTCCTTTATATTTGAACTCTTTTTAAATGTTTTATTCTTATGTTTTTGTAATTTACTTTTCTATTTTAGTTTACTTATTTTTACTAAATGTACTTTACTTTTATTGCTGTTCTATTTTGTGTTAGTATTACTTCTTATACACTTTATATTTTTACTCTTTTCTTTCTGTTCTTATTGTTTTTGTAATTTACTTTTTTATTTGATTTATTTTAGACTTTGTATTTTTACTTTATTGTTTATTTTTTTTTAAATGTTTTTTTATCTACTTTAATTAATAATTCTATTTTAACTACTTTTCTTTTATTGCTGTTCTATTTTGCACTGGTGTTAGTATTACTTCTTACACACTTTATATTTATACTCTTTTGTTTTTTATTCTTATGTTTTTGTAATCTACTTTTCTGTTTGTACTATTTTACTGTATTTACTTTACTTTTCTTGCTGTTCTATTTTGCACCAGTGTTAGTAGTACAAAATATGTACTTTATATTTTAACTCTTTTTTTTATTTTATATTCTTATTTAGTTGTAATTTTCGATTTCAGTTTACTTATTTTACTAATTTAATTTTGATTTCATTTCTATTCCATTAGGCCCTGGTGTTAGTATTACTTCTTATACACTATATTTTTACTTTTTACATTTTTTATTCTTATTTTTTTGTAATTTACTTTTCTATTTTAGTTTACTTATTTTAGACTTTGTATTTTTATTTTATTGTTTTTATGTTTTGTTATCTACTTTAATTAATAATTCTATTTTAGTTCTATTTTACTAAATGTAATTTACTTTTATTTCTATTCTATTTTGCACTGGTGTTAGTATTACTTCTTATACACTTTATATTTTTACTCTTTTATTTCTATTCTTATTGTTTTTGTAATTTACTTTTTTATTTTATTTTACTTCTCATACACTTTATATTTTAACTCATGTTATATTCTCATGTAGTTGTCATTTAATTTTCTATTTTAGTTTAATTGTTTTACTAATTTTCTTGTTATTCCATTAGGCCCTGGTGTTAGTATTACTTCTTATACACTTTATATTTTTACTCTTTTATTTCTATTCTTGTTCTTATTGTTTTTGTAATATACTTTTTTATTTTACTTCTCATACACTTGATATTTTAACTCATGTTATTTTCTCATGTAGATGTTTATTATAGTATGTTGTGTTTTTACTGACTCAGTTATTTTTCTCTCTTCTTTTAAGCAACCTGTCACATTTTCTTCCCCGGGATCGATCTGATCTTTTGTGATCTTATTTCGGTTTAAATGTGCATCAAACTTTTCTTGCGTTTGTTTTCCCCTGTTCAAGGGGTAAATGCTGAAAAGCTAAAAATAGCTTCTCCACATGGGCTCACTGTGAACACGTCTCAAATCTAATTATTCTGGGAAAGAAAATCCCAAAAATGCAACAATCCAGGAATGTGGTCGGCTGTAGCTCTGCCGCACCACCTGACACATTTATGGATTTTATTTCCCCGGAGTTACTCACACTGAAAATATGTGCACTGGGTCTATTGTCAGACGAATGGCTTATTATGGGGATAACGTTACTGTCTGTATTTTATGATTAATCATCTTTGCATAGCTTGATTTTTGTTTTTAAAGAATCCTTGTGTCTCTGAGCTCGTGTGTTTGGTCATTAAACAAACGCGCTTCGTGTTCTTCCTTCCAGGAGGCGCCAGTCGCGTGGTAAACGGGGCGTTCATGGTCCTGAAGGGTCACCGCTCCATAGTGAACCAGGTCCGCTTCAACCCTCACACCTACATGATCTGCTCCTCCGGCGTGGAGAAAGTCATCAAGGTGAGTAAAAGAACATCACTTCTGTGTTTTTGAGAAAGAGACACAAGTATTTTAATTATTACAACCACTGAATTCATGGCTTTGAAATGTTTTTACTTTGAAAGCCTCTGAAATCTGTTTATTTCGTTTAATTTCTTCCTCTGGTCTATGGCTATAAAACGCCACAATGTGCAATAGTTTGGGTTGTATGTGCAAATAAAAACTCAATAAATGTTAAAGTAAAAAAAAAAAAAAAAAAAAAGTATCTGAATGTATTAAATGAAATTAAAATATGAAATTTCTTGATTTGCAATCATTTGAATTTATAAAATAAACAATAAATAATGAATATATATATTTTTTTCAATGTCAACAAATTCCGATTGCAAAAATAGACATATCAAAATAAAATAAAAAATGGATTCATCTTGCTCAAATCAGAAATATGTGAAATAACAACTTCCGGGCTCGGGCAGGATATCAGAACGAGCCTGAATGCAATCAAACCGACTTCTGGCCAATCAGAGCGCGGCCTGTCAGTCATGTGATCCAAGAAAGTGGCTTGAAAATCTTCAACCCAAAGATGACGACCAGGGAGAAAAACCTGGCTTTTTTGTTAACATAAAAAATATATATTCCAATTGCAAATCAAGAAAAGTCGTATTTTAATTTCAAAGAAGTGAATTTAAAACAAATAAATTCAGGTGCATGGTTTTCAAAGTAAAAATATTTGATCTTTTATTTAATTTTTTTGATAGAGACGACACAATTGAACATATTTCCAATACAAAGCATGAAACAGAGGGTTTATAACTCTTATATAACTCCCTGGTTTGGCTTTTACATGTACAGTGCAGTTAAAATATGACCCACTACTACCATTAAAGGCACATCACGTAATACACGTACATATACACCAATGCACCTTGGTAATTTACAGTAAATTTGTTTTTATCCAGCACTCAACCATTGTCGTGAATGATTATACATCTGGAATTAATTGGATTTCATTGGTAATTTGTTCCGGAGTTGACGGCCCTTTTACGGAGGAAGACGATTGTGCAAATTTAGATCTTCGATGTGGTATTTGGTCAATAGACGAGCCCTAAAGTGAGACATCGATCTCCAATGACACGACAGTAATTGACTGAGCTGCGGCTTTTCTCTGTGGAGCGGGGGATGAAAAAAGATGGACTTCCCCCCCATTAGTGACTGTCGCCTGTAACAGATGACGCTGGGCTGTGCTAAAAAAGAAAAGAGAACTGGGTCATGGGAAGATATGAATGCTTCCACAGATACTTAGTATTTCTGAAAACGTTGTTCTTTTTTGCTTAGGAATTCCCTCAATGCTAAGGAAAGGCGCTTCAATGTTTCCTTTGTTATCTCCTCGAGCAGATGACTAGCTTTTACCAAAGGAAAGGAGATAATGCCATCCCATAATTCCTTCCTTATTTTACGTCTTATTTTACGTCTTATTTTACGTCTTATTTTACGTCTTATTTTACGTCCTATTTTAAGTCCTATTTTAAGTCCTATTTTACGTCTTATTTTACGTCTTATTTTACGTCTTATTTTACGTCCTATTTTACGTCCTATTTTACGTCTTATTTTACGTCTTATTTTACGTCCTATTTTACGTCTTATTTTACGTCTTATTTTACGTCCTATTTTAAGTCCTATTTTAAGTCCGATTTTAAGTTCTATTTTACGTCCTATTTTACGTCTTATTTTAAGTCTTATTTTACGTCTTATTTTACGTCTTATTTTGATGCAAAGATTATCAGGAATGTAGCACAACGTGAAAGTGAGAGTTGATTTCATTTTGAGTGCATTTATTTGGTGCAATTGTATTTTAACTTGCTTGTCGGAGACGCACTGTGAATAAGAACCGGTCGTATTTTGATGCACAGATTTGCACATTAGCAGGAAAGTAGCGCGACGTGGACGAGAAAGCAGCGCTCTGTGTATTTAAATGGAAAAAAGCGCGATAAAAATCCCTTTTAAAATCAATGAACAATTGTATGAAATATTGATGTAAAACAATCGTGATTATCATTTTTGGCTCTAAATCTTTGGATTTAGTTTTATTTTGCAGTTGTAATCAAAATCTGATGTGTTGCCTTCATTGACGAGAGCCTGCAGTGAAATAAAAACCCGCTGGAATAACAATGTGGCACAGCAGCTGGTGCTGTGTTATACGTCTTCTTCAGTGCAGCCTTCACAGTGTCGCCCTGCTGCTGACCTGAAGCATCAACAGGCCGCATGAAGCTGGCCGGATGTCTCACCGATTTTTGGACTCGGCTTGATTTGTTTTGTCTCGTCTCATAGAGACACAAGACGTGTTGTTTTCTTATCCTTTACTCCCATCAGTGAGAAATACACTCCCACTTACTTACTGTGTTGTGACGCTGAAAATGAGCGCAAGAAGAAAAATAAAAAGCACGTCTGCTCTTTCTGTTTGACTTTTGGAGGTTTTTTTTAGTAATGATGTTTTTTTTTTTAAATATTCAAAATACAACAATTTAGCCGTTCAAAGTGGTTAAATAATACCTTGTTAATAAATCAAAAATAAAACTAAACGTTATGATCTGCGGTGATTTATTACCTAATACCCACATGACTGATGATTTTATATCAAAAATCTCATTGTGAAAATATTTTGGGAAAGCAACAAGTCAACCCAACTATATCGTTGCAATATTTATATCGAGGTATTTGATTAAAAATATTATAATATTTGATTATCTCCTCATCTAGAATATTTATTAATTCATTGTTTTACCAGAAAATATGCTATATTGTGATATATATCCTACCTACTTATTTCTACCATGGTATTTTACTTATTTTATTTTTTTATGAGTTTTTTTTTTATTTATTCCTTATGAGTTTTCCTCTCATTTAATGTTAGCTACTTATTTTGTCTTTCATCTGCTCTGTCCCTTTTCTCCCGCCGTGGGACGAATAAATGTTTCTGATTCTGAAGATTTTATTTAACGATTAATTTAATAGTTCTAGAAAACTAAGTGATTCAATCGTCTAATGCACACAGTTTTAAATCCACGTCGTAGAAGCAGAAACTTGTAGAAGCATGTTTTTTCCAGAGGCGAGAAAGATTCAGCTTCTTCTTTTGTCGGTGCAGAAACACAATCGCTCTGTTTTGTACATTTTTCTGCAGAGACTGAAAGCTGATACCGGTCCAGGTGTTCTCTAATAATAACGGATGATCTGTCAAACTGACGACTCACTTTCTCTCCATTTTCTTTTTTCATTCTGCCTTCTTATGTGTCTTATGTCTCCCCCCCTCCCCCATTGTTTCAGGTGTGGAGTCCCTACCAGCAGCCCGAGAGTCTGGGCGACCTTGAGGGCCGTGTGGAGGATAAGTCCCGCAGCCTGTACACCCACGAGGAGTACATCAGCCTGGTGCTGAACAGCGGCAGCGGTCTGTCCCACGACTACGTCAGCCAGTCCATCCAGGAGGACCCGCGCATGATGGCTTTCTTTGACTCGCTGGTGCGTCGAGAGATCGAGGGCTGGAGCTCCGACTCTGACAGCGACCTGAGCGAGGAGGCCATCATGCAGCTCCACGCCCGGGGACGTCGCGCCATGAGGTCCACGCCAACGCCTCCCATCGCCATCTCCACTGTGGCTCCTCGCAGTGACTCCGATAACTCGTCGTCCTCCTCGCTGCCGGGGCCGGACGTCTCGGGAGGAGAACCCGGAGCGGAGGTGGAGGAGCGGCCCAGGAGACGCGGCAGGCATCAGCACCATCAGTCTGGCTTCCTTGTGAACGAGGACTCGGACTCCAGTGAGTTTTGGCTCGACCCCATGCCGCGGCCCCGCTCCCCGAGCCCCAGGGACAACTCCACGCTGTCCAGCCCCGCCTCCTCTCCGTCACTTCCTGTCGGAGCCTCCAGCTCCTCCACGTCCACCTCCAGCTCCAGCAGTGAGGACGAGGAGCGGCGTAGCGCGGTGAGGCGGCGCAACGTCATGAGGCGACGACGCATGCACGTCGTCTCCAGAGCCGGGGATCGACCCGAGTCCGTGCAGACTCTGTTCTCCGCCATCGACTCTTGCAGTTACCCGTCGATATCGGTCGATGACCTGACTTCCTCCTCGTCAGGCGAGGTACATAACTCGCTGCAAATCAAGCCCAGAGACCAGGAAAAGTGTCTGAGTCCTTCAGACTTTGTGTGTCTGAGCCCGGTGATGTTCCCCGAGAGCCAAGGGAACGAGGGAGCGAGCGAGAGGACTGAGCTGGAGAGACATCCGGCCGCGTCTCCGCGCTCCCTGGACGGACCCAGGACTGGAGGGAGGCTCAGCTCCGAGAGCGGAGAGGCTTGTAGCAGCTCGCTGGCTTCAGACTCCCCGAGCCGGCGTAGCCCCGGAGCGAACGGGCGACACCGGTTTGTAGCACCTTATGTGAGAGAGACCCTCCACGTCTCCTCGGAATCAGAGGACGACACCAGGCCGCAGAGAGAAAAAGGCCCGGCACAGAGCGCTCTGAAACGGACTCGTGTGGGATCGGAGGAGGGCTGCTCACCCTCAGAGAAGAAGTTAAAAACATAATGACACCTTTCTCCTCCTGCAAGGATTTGTTAACAGACTTAATTTAGAAAAGTGGGTTTTCTATGGGTTTTTACAACTCATCTCTTTTGATTTTGAGCCTTCAACTCAAGCTGAATATCAGCAGAAGGGAATAAAAAAAAAAAAATGTTTTTTTTTCAAAACAAATTAATTGAATGTCATCATTCTTTTGGTCAAACCAGAGATGACAGTAAAAGAAGGAAAATATAGTTAAGTTAAATATTGTTGATAACAATGGTATTTTTAAGTGAAACATTTATTTTCATGCAGCATTGTTGTTCTTTCTCATGCTCCGGTTGCAGAAAGGATTTAGAGCTCCTGCAACCATAAAACATCTTCTAATAGAAATAAAAATCATGGGGGACAAAAGCTTTGCAGCATTTTAGTTTCTACAGTTTCACACTGAGCGTAAATCTGATTTACTGACTTTAATTTTTTTTATTTTTAAGTGATTCTCTGCTGCTTCAGGGTGTCTGAAGAATTGACTGTCTGTGTGAAATCCTAAGGAGCACTTTTTGTTTTACGCTGTGCATTGAAATGATGCTTTCAGTGTCTCCACCAATTGTTTTTTTTAGTTTTTTTTTGTCATTATCCAGCCCCTGGGTGCCATTGCAGGCTGGCTCGCTTTTGTTTTCTTGCAATTAAAGAATCATCTGTTCTCAAGTGACGATACCACCACTCTCCCCCCAGGCTTTCTTTGCTGATTGCTGAAATATTTGACTTTGTCCTGTCTGAAATGATGGAAAACAAGTTATTTTAGATCCGCTGACAGTTACCATGGCAACACAGTATGTGTATGTGAGTATGTTATTGACTTATTGTTTATTATTGATTATTTTCCCGGTGTATAGAAATGTGAGAAATGTCCGTCCCAGTTTCTCAAAGTCCAAGGTGACGTCTTTAAATGTCATGTTCGTCACTTTAATGTGACATAAAACAGAGAAAAAGCAACAAATCTCCACATTTGAGAGGCTGAAAACAGACTTTAAAGACATGTCTGCATGGAAAAACTACTTTTAACGATTAATAATAATACTTTCTACTTTAATGGCTCCTTTCATGGCACTCAGTCAACTTGCATCACGTCAAATTAAACAATAAAACATACAATTAACAGCCAATAAAGTCAATAATTATGTATACAATAGGCAAAAGAGCACCATAATGAACATTAATGAAATCAACACTAACGTGTATAATAAGCAACAGAGGATAGTTTTAAAAAGAGTTTTATTTACAGTAAAGACCCGGTTTTAAAAGCAGCTTTGAATTTTGTAATTAAGCAATTTATCAAATTAGTTTCTGTTTATTTTATTGTCGATCAATTCAGATATCACAAATAGTTGGCCAGTCTCAGGCTACTTTTAAAAACAAAACTCATTTAAAACAGCTGAGAAAACACTCGTTTTCATATCACATGATGTTCTTGCTCGACTGTCATGGAATCACACATTTATTTTACATTTCCGTCTTTTTGAGCACTTAAAGTTGAACGCAAACAGTCAAACATTAGGTGCCTTTTAATAATAAATAAACCGAGTGGAAACACAGAATATTTGCTAAATATTGCAACAACAAAAGAAAAAGTTTTTCCACTTGGCTGAGATGTAAAACACTTGTGTACTAATAAAAGCCAATGTCAACAGATTTAGTGAATAAATGACGACGTACATGAAGCATGTGACACAGATCTGATGTAACCGTCCTCACATTAATACATGAAACTAACCTTAACATCCAGTTTTCTACTTTGTTTTTCACTGTTTGAGCTAAAGGTACGACGCCAATAAAGCCACAAAGTGATTTAAAATGACAGATTTCTCTTGTTTGAGAATTTTATATTAAATATAAAACAAAGGTCTAGTTATTTTTGGACATTTTAATGTTAAAATGTTACATATGTACTTTTAAATACCCACAATGTAAAAAAATGTAATAAAAAAAAAAGAAATATCCAGAAATATTACAGAGAACATGAGCTCAGTGTCACACTTTTGGGATTTAGTGACTGTAAATATCACAAGTTATTAGGAAATATAAGAAAAATTTCAAAGTAAAAGTTTAAAAAAAGGAAAGTCAGTGAATAACCATAAATGGGCGAGTATCTGCTCAGCAGATAATCTGGCCACACCCACTCAAGATTCCCCAAACTGAGTAATGATTGTCCATTAAAACACATGATGTCATTCCTGTCTGAGGAAACAGAGATGTCCTGTCTGCAGCCTGAACGCCGCCACTCTTCTGCCAGACAAAGCAGACTACCAGAGGGCATACCAGTGGTTGTTGGAAAAGATTACAGCGAACGAAAACACGCCACACGTCCTCACGAGCGGGCGGTGAAGTGGTAATCTGAGGGCAGGCCAACGCGCAGTCGAGGGTTATCCAGTTGTTTGTACGGCTCTCTTGTCAAAATAATTTCCTTTTTCCTTCTTAGAACTTCTCAGTGTGATCGTCACTTATCTGCAGGAAGTTAGACACCCTTCATTTCACCCCCGTGCGCCCTCTGGGACAAGTGGTCAAATTGGGATATTGTATGTTTTGGGGGTTGTTGGCCTGCATGTGGCTTAATGATTACTTACAGGCTGCAGATGCAGAGGTGTGCGCCACAGTTTCACAGCTGTAACGGCAATCAAAGGTAGTTTTATCCAGTCAGAACCTGGTTTATTGCCAGGTAGGTTTTCACATGCAAGGAATTCACTTTGGTGAGTTGGTGCATAACATAAAGATTATGATACAATCAAGAAACATAAATTTAGAATAGAAGGAAAATACAATAATATGAAAAAATACAATAAATAATATATACAAGAAACAAATATAGAATAGAAGAAAAGTACAATAATATGAAAAAATATTATAAATATGTACAAGAAACATAAATATAGAATAGAAGAAAAATACAATATGAAAAAATATTATAAATAATATGTACAAGAAACATAAATATAGAATAGAAGAAAAATACAATATGAAAAAATATTATAAATGATATGTACAAGAAACAAATATAGAAAGGTACAATAATATATGAAAAAAATATGTAAAAGAAACAAATATAGAATAGTGAGAAAAATACACTAAAATGGGAAAATAAAATATGTACATATATCTGAATTTTATATATATCTGGAAGTCACATTTGAACTGTTACTAAACACAACACTAAAGCAGGCTTTACTGGTCACAGAAGAGAATCAAACCCATTAGTGAACTTGCAGTACAATGGACTTTTATCAGTATTTATTCAGGGAAGGTTAACTGCTTCTGTGTGCTTTTTTGCAGCAACGCCCTCCCACATAAGTCACATCCACAGCTGGGAGGGGCCCAGCACAACCGCAGACCTTGAGGACTTCCACCAGAGCGAGCATGGGTGAAGTCAAATGCACCATGTGGGTTTGAGAGGGG
>CALSBV010011705.1:13231-23778 GCA_943590825.1 Bovichtus diacanthus
ATATATTGAGTGTAGTACATATATATTGTATGCAGTACATATATATTATATGCAGTACATATATATTGAGTGTAGTACATATATATTGTATGCAGTACATGCATATTGAGTATGCAGTACATATATATTGAGTGCAGTACATATATATTGAGTGCAGTACATATATATTGAGTGCAGTACATATATATTATATGCAGTACATATATATATTGAGTGCAGTACATATATATTGAGTGCAGTACATATATATTGAGTGCAGTACATATATATTGTGTGCAGTACATATATATTGAGTGCAGTACATATATATTGTGTGCAGTACATATATATTGAGTGTAGTACATATATGCAGTACATATATATTGAGTGTAGTACCTATATATTATATGCAGTACATACATATTGTATGCAGTACATATATATTGAGTACAGTACCTATATATTATATGCAGTACATACATATTGTATGCAGTACAGCAGCCTAAGTAGCCTTACACAGATGCTAGCTGTTTGTACTTAATTTTTTTTATTTCTAGATATTTTTTTACATTGGAAGGAATATTGACACGTGAGCATGTTAGCTTAGTGACATTAGCATTTAGCTCAAAACACCACTTTGCCTAATTAGCCTGTTAGCTGCTAGCTGTAGACTCTTAGCACTGTGTTTTTACTTATTTTGGTCACATTGTTGTCACAAAAACATTTTTATGTGATGTAATGTTGACTTTTCACTCGTCAGAGTTTTATATAATGCAGACTTTAGTGTTTTCATTGTAAGCATGTTAACTTACTGACATTAGCATTTAGCTCGTCTGCCTAAGTAGCCTTACACAGCAGCTAGCTATAGACTCGTCGTCTTACTTACTTTGCTCAGAATAAAAACATTTTCATGACGTAATGTTGAATTTTTATAGATTTTTAACTTTGAAAGGAATTTCTACATTATTTTTTTTATACGTTTTCACTGTGAGCATGTTAGCTTACTGATATTAGCATTTAGCTCAAAACCCCACTTTGCCTAAGTAGCCACTATCTGCTTTATACTTATTGTGGTCAGATTATTGCCACAAAAACGTTTTTTTTTTTTTTGATATATGTTGTTGAATGTCAGAATTTTATTTATTTTTTGTACGTTTTCATTGTGAGCATGTTAGCTTACTGATATTAGCATTTAGCTCAAAACCCCACTTTGTCTCAGTAAGCAGTCACAACTTTATACTTATTTTAGTCAGATTATCGCCACAAAAACGTTTTTTTTTGTGATGTAAGTTGTTGAATGTCAGAGTTTTATGTGAATCACTGTGAGCGTGTTAGCATACTGACATTAGCATTTAGCTCAAAGCTAGCTAGCCATGCTACCTACTAGCATGGCTGTAGACTCTTGGCGTAAATCCATTTATAAGCTAATGACATCATTCCTTATTTAAAGACACAATAATGAAATGGAGTTATTAATTGGCATGGATAATGAGCATTGTATAACATTTTAGCCAATAGTGTAAACGAATGTCTTTGTTTTTCAAATGACTAAGTTAATTAGCTAATGGAAAAGAAAAGTGTATAATTATCTCCAGACTCCATTACTAGCTGCAGTCAGCTACTTTTGGTTTTGTTCTGTGGCTGATTTTCATCACCAGCAGCGGGCTGCCGCTGCGACGGGGCGGGCGGTGAGCTGGCAGTCTGCTCCGGGCCGTGACATCACGTTCCCAAACATTCACCCTTGGAAGTTTGTCCATATATGGAAGAGTGCTCCACTTTCTCCTGACTGCCAGGGCTATCCCCTGTGTCTTTCCTGCTCCCTCTGTGTGTGTGTGTGTGTGTGTGTGTGAGAGAGACAGACATAGAGGGAGAGGAAAGGGAGAGAGTCGGTTTACCTTACAAGGCAGACAGACCTGGACTGGTGTTTACAGGAGCCTCGTTCTGACTCACCTTTCTTTTCTGAATAACTTGAAGTCTGTTCAGCGCATGTGCAGAGCAAAAGTGTTTTTTAAGGAATATTCTTTGGCATTTTTCCCTTTATTTGGCAGAGGACAGTGTAGGAATGGGGAGAGATGACATGCAACAAAAGTCCCAAGGTCGTAATTGAACCCAGGATGTTGCGGTTAAACAGATATAACAGCATTTTACACCGGATGGAAAAGCTCAATATTGACCTATATAGACAATCGTGTCACCCTCAGAGGTGGAGAGGAACTTAGTACATTTACTAAAGCACTTTAGTGCTACTTGAGTATTTCTTACTGCTTCTACTCCACTACATTTATTAACTTTACTTTGTATGTTCAGATTAACAGTCTACAAAATATAATCAACAAATACATTATGATGTAATATCTTATAATAGATTAAGATACAAAGCTACCCAGCAGATAAAGTATATATAACAAATAGCCCTCACCCTGTGTTACCTTGAATTCTTGAAGAAAACTTTGTTTTTCTCACATGCCTACTTCCCAAACATGTACATTTTTGCTAAAAACGTTGCTATTTAAAACACATCTTAGTGTACCGAGATTGTGTCATTAATACTATAGCGACTTTGCTCACAGTGATGTGATTTACAGTTATATAGAGGTGTTTTAAAATGTGCAGTTTTAGGTAAAAGTCCTCTGTGTGTGTAGCATGGACTGGATGAGTGAGACTTTATTATTCTGCAGGAGTTGTGTGAGAGTCAGTAAACAGATGTTTTCACATAGTTTTGTTGTTAAACTCGGCTCCATTTACTTCAGTTCATCAAGACTTTTCTACGTTTTTTTAATTCTCCGTTCTCCGTGGAGGCAGGAGAGGAAATAAAGTTTTATTTTATTTTTTATTTTATAAGAGTTCAAAGAAACACAGAGGAGCTGATGTTCAGAGGGTCAGTTTGTGGTGAAATATCAAAAATATTATGGATATATATATATCTATATATATATATATAAATATTCCTTTAATGTGATTTAGATCAGAAAATCTCTCATAGCTGCATGAAGCTACAGCCAGCAGCTGATTAGCTTAGCTTAGCACAAAGACAGGAAACAGTCTTTGTAAAACCAGTAAAAACACAACTTGTCATTTTCACACTCCACTTTTTTTATAAGAATAAAACAAAGGAGATAAAACATTTAAATCAGTGAACTTTACAGATGCTAGTACGAGGATTTTGTTATTTCTAAGAGCCAGGCTCGCTGTTTGTCCGCAATTAGCTTAGCATAAAAACTGGAAACAGGATAAAGGTTCAAAGGTAAAACATTTTTTAAAAATATCCCTTTTCTCTGTTTAAATAAAAAGTTCTTTATTCAGCGTGGAGGCAACAACGTCTTCTGCAAGAGTAACACAGGTGAGTAATTAATATACTTTTGTATATATAATATATTTTATATATTTATTTTATAATATTTCCTTTTGTGGGTGAAGTATTCCTTTAAAGTGATGCACACATGGATGCATTAATAACTGTAATGCATTCATATGATATACATTATAGAGTAAATGTACTTAAAATGCATCGCTGGGTCTGCTGTTTATACTATAACTAGGTGAAAAAAACAACAACAAAAAAAAACATCCAATATTAACAAAACCACCTCGTCAGCAATATGTTTTTTTTATATATTTGCTGAAAAGTTTCCGGAAGTCACTCGTTCCATTTATTTTATCCTCGACAGTCAAACATTCAGTCATTAAGCCTCCGCACTGACGGCCCAGCCGGCCAATCCGCTTCGAGGAGGCGGGTCATGTGCTCCCCGAGGCGTCCAATCACAGCCCTCGGTCGGTTATCGATTCAATTTGTCTGAAGCAGAAGTTTTCGCGTCTGTCGCTCCTCGCCGCTAGACCTGCCTACTGCCTGCCTACCGCGGAGAGCTGCTGCCCGGCAAACATTAGAGCAGAAAGAGAGAGAAAAGAGGCAGAGTTGGAGGGTGAGAGAGAGAGAGAGAGAGACAGAAAGAGAGGGAAGCCGGGGGTGGACCGTTAATTTCATCCACACACCGTCTTGAGTGCGTAGCGGAGAGAAGACCGAGCTGCCAAAACATCACCAGCGCCGAGGACCGGGGGACAGTACAGCCCAGCGAGAGAAGAGCGTCTATATAAAGCTTCATAGCGTAAATGTATAATATGGATCAGGACCAGTATGATGGAGAAATTGATTATATGCACCAGGAAGATGACTGGGATCGGGATCTGCTCCTGGATCCTGCATGGGAGAAGCAGCAGAGAAAGGTGAGACACTGACTTCCTTCCTCCGGCGTAAAGGTGCGGAAATGGGGCTTGTGATGATGATGATGATGGTGATGATGATAAAAATGATGATAAATATAAAGCTGATTAATATTAGTCTCACGCATTAGTTAGATTTACTTTGACTGCACACACAACACCGACTGGACGTTTTAATTATAAGCGTAATTATCGCTTTTGTCATCACCTGCGCGGGTTTCTCAGCTACTTTATCAGGAGGCTGGTTGTGCTGCGAAACTTTTCTCGCCCCCAGATCTTGCACATATCCTGTATGAAATACCCTGCAGCCGGGGGGAACGAGCAGAAGAGAGGGGGGGTGTAGAAAAACGATTAAAAACTGGACATGACGCCCACCTATCCAGCGCAACAGATGTCAGCCATGCGCTTGACTGCCCCTCCTGTCATCTGGCTTATGATGCGACGTGGATTAGTCAATGCTTAACAAACCGGGGGATGGAGTGTGTGTGTGTTTGGGTGTGTGTGTGAGGAGGGGGCTCACCCCACCATAGCTCATTTAGCGTGTCCTTTTATTAAGATGTTTGGCGAATTTACGCGCGGAATCTGCAGAACTTTGGTGCAAATATGTAGATTTGTGTGTGATTTCGGAAGTTCGCTGTAGTCCGACGAGCCACTAGTCTCGAAGCTAGTTTAAAAGTCTGAATAACTGTTTTATATGAGCTCCTTAACCCGGTTTATCTTTATAATAAAGGGCTGTAAGACATCCAAACGTTGTCTTTAACGGGCCCACATCACCTACACGCGTCCAACAGCTGCTGCTCTTTTTTTTTTTTCCACACACAGTATGAATGGCCTGTTTCGAGAAGGGGTGTTACTTTTTTCTCCCTTTTTTTTGCTCCTCGTACTTTTCCCTCCGCTTTGAAAAACGGGGAAGAAAAGCGCTGTGGAATCTGAGTAAGCGCTGCGGTTTGGGCTGGGCTTGCATGGGAGCGAGCGTGCCCAAAAATGGTAATAATCGGCCCCTCTCGCTGCCGTTGGAAAAACTTTTCCCCCTTTAGTTTCTCTCTGGCTCTGCGAGCTCTCAGCTTCTAGTTTCCTGGATTATGTCATCGGCAGGCTGCTACCGGTCTGAAGCGAGAGAAAGGAAATAAAGGAAAGGTATGCAGCTGATGTCAGGTGTGGACATCACCTCGTGCTGCTGCTTCTTTGCTTCACGCTGTAAAGAGTTTTGCACAGTAACACCTGTATCCCCTCCATCATGGTGACACTTTGCTCTGATGACCTTCATTGGTCTAATCGCCCTGCAGAGAGCAGACATGTTTTATTCATCTGCTCCTCTTCACAGTGAGATGATACAAGTGTGGAGATCTGTGCAGACAATCACAGGCTGAGAGGGAAGACATAGGGCGACACACACACACACACACACACAGTCCCTCCAGGCTTCAGTAATCAGCTCGCCTTTCATGTTTGCTGATTGTTTCCCCATCGAGAAAAAACCCCCCGTTATTGAGATTTAAAATACATGTTTAGTGTTTTAAATGAATCAGCATCTTGTTGGTTGTTTCCGTGTTGGAAACCTCACAGCTGTGCTTCTGTGTGTTGCTTTACTTCTCTATTGCATTAAAGGGATAGTTTGTATGTTTTTATGAGGTACTAGCAGGAAGTTGAACAATGTTCAGCTGTTGACGTGTTTTAGTCACCTAAATAACATCAAAATCAGTTTAAGTGTTTGCTGCCAGACTCCATTGACAAAAACAGTAATTTTACCTCGCAGAACACAGGGGTTGCTGGTCTACCGCTGCCTCCATCTGTTAGTTAGTTTGTGTTATTGTGTGACTTGTGTGAGTCCAAAATAATCTTTAATTCAACAAAATCACACAATAACTTACAAACTAGCTAACCCATCGAAGCAGCATCGGCCAGCAGCTCCTGTGTTCTGAGAGTTAAAATGACTGTTTTTGTCAATGGAGTCTGGTGGCTTTGTCTGTTGGCAAAGTAAAGCGTACACTATTGTCTGTTTCGACAAACTGCATCTACTGTAGGTCATACACAAAGTGTGGAGAAGAAGCCGCTTCAACCACACTTCAAACATCAGAACTGGCCCTTTAAGACCGTTTGTTTGTCAGTGACAGCAAACATTTTAATACCAAAGTAATCCTGTGTTGGTTCCAAACAAACTGTCAAAGTAAAGTGTTGAAGTCTGTTAAACTACACTTTAACACTGGAGGAAAAAAAAAAAAAAAAAAAAAAAAGCAGGCAAGAAGTACATTTTATTGCGTAGGTGAGGACTTTTTGTTTGACGCACACAAACCCAGCATGTCAGAAAGTGCTTGAAATATTTTGAGTCGGATGCATGTCTTAACCTGAGCTCCAGGTAGCTGCTGTCCTCTTATCTGGGGATCTGAATGTCTGCAGACCCAGGTGTCTCACGTACTCTGTACTTAAAGCTGCAGCTCACGCATCATTTCCCTTATAAACAACATGGGACTTTGTTTTTCTGCATTCGTCTACAAACGACCTCGTCTCTAACGTGATTTCTGTTGTTTTCACATCTGGAAGGTGGAGTTCAGGTGTAATTTGTCCAGGTTTGTCCTTATAAGGATATAAGCTGCAGTACCTTCGATCAGGCCCTGCCTGCCAACCTCCCGCCTCCCACTTCCCATCTCCCACACCCCAACCTCTGTTCCCAAACACTCCCAACACACACCCACATTGCCCCGCTCAGACACGCCGGGTCACAGAGAAGAGGGATCGACTCATTCCTGACTTCTTCACTTTTACCCAAAAACCCTTTGTCTTGTTTTTGTGACTCATTTGAGTCTCATATTATATATCATCAGTTCTGACCGACATGGACTAAACCTGTTTCTGAGTCTTTCTCTGACACACTAAGTGGAGAGAAAAAAGCAAACCTTTGGAAGCATGATATGAGGAAAATATGCGATAACCTGGTCAAATATCATCATAACAATATTACTTGCGACAAATGAACAGATATTAAAGTGTACTCGGTTGTGCTGCTTAAATACGACAAACTGCTTGTTAAATACATTTTTTTCAAAGGAATTTGGGCCTGGGCGATAATTTATTAATATTATAATTTATCGTCTTTCAAAGGAATCCTATACTGATTAAATCATATATAAAGATATCGTGAGACACAATTACAGCGTCTAACTTGGACATACTAACGGAAATTTGGCAGAAAATCTGATCACTCAATTCGAATGAAACTATTGTAATCTGATTACTCTGCGTGCATGCATGTAAACACAGTCAGTGTAAAGCTGGACATATTTATTCATATTCTCTCTTTAATTTCACTTTAAACTGTCATGTTCATTCTGCACTAAAGTTCTTAATTAACTGAGAAAAATACTATTAATCTCTAAACTGGGTCTGTGCAATCTCCATTGTTTATATTTTAGTTGTAGTAGTCTGGCATGTTGTTTTCTAATTTATTCTTTATATTGTGTATTGCATTTACTCCTGTGTAACGCCTGTCAGTCAGTCAGCAGGGCAACAATACCAAAGGTCGTGACAGATATACGCTGCACTTCTTCTTCTCTGCACTGACTCACTGTCACCTCTAGAGGAACACGTGGTACTACAGGCTGGATGCAGCTAGCTGTTAGCATCATGCTAACTTCAGGCGAGAGCCTTTATTGAATGACCAGTAAACGAAATGCATCGTTATCCAGATATGAAATGAGTTATTTCGGGATGGAAGAATTTGGCCATATCGTCCAGCGCCGAAGGAAATGAATTCCAACTTTCTTTTATTGAACATTAAACTGAACACAAAATGCACCAATAACAACAACAAAAAAAAAAAAGATAAGTTAGAGTTTGAAGTGCAGTTTTCTACTGACAAAAAAAAAAGTGCAATATCGCAGTCTTTCACAATCTGTGTATCAGGCATTGACATCATGATGATAAAGAAAACAATATATTGTGCAATCGAGGTGCAGGCGTTCAGCAGCCGTGTGTTGGTCAATACATTTCCAGGAATGAGGCAGGAGGCTGTGCAGGAACTTGTGTTTTCGTGTGACGGATAAGCAGGAAGTCCCCACTGCCACCGCTTTACTCTCCCCACTTTGTCTAATCAGCCGAGCATCCTGACCCACATCTGCAGCAACTGACATTTCTAAAAGTAACACTTACTGCAACTGCAGGAAGATTAATATTCAGGACAGAAGACAAACCTACTTTTAGTTTTCTGTGCTCAGGGATTAAAAAAATAGTCTCAGGAAACGGACTCAACGCATGAACGCGCGTGCGACGTTTCACTTCTAGTAAGAACGCAGCAGCTGTTTCGCGAAATTGCATAATAGGATGTGTAACGTCAGCTCTGCCCACCTTTACAGAAATACTTCCTGTCATCAGATTCCTCTGTTCCCATGATGCACCTTGCGCAGCCCTCTTTTAACAAAACAAGAAGAGCGTCACGGGCGGCGTTGACAAAGCAGGGAATGTGGAAACGGTGAACCCCCCCCTCCTTTATGTGCTGAAATGTTGCTTCTTTTCACTATAGAAAACATGAGCACGCTGTCTCACCGTTTCCCCTCATATTCAATAATCATGTGATGTTTTTCATCCTGCAGCCGGACATCAAGCCCCTGATTTAAACTCCCATTATTCTGTATTTTCAGTCACTAAAATGACATTTTGTGCATGTTTTCATGAGAGACGTGTAGTCATCTGCAGGTCATCAGTTCAGATCCCCGGGGAAAGTTCAGAGAAGGTGTCATGCGGCAGTCACACTCCCTCTTGCCTTAAATGCTGAAAATCCCCTGAAAATGTTGAGATATTTCAATTTAACATCACATATTCTTTACAATCAGAGTTGCAGTTTGAAAAAAGACGTCCTCAGTTGTTGTTTAATATGAATTTAACAGTCGAAAACTCAACTAATCTGCTTTATCAGTCGCCTGGCATCATGAGGACGGTGTGCAGAGCCTTAAAAGTGCCCTTGAGCAGTACAATAAACCCCCACTTGCTCAGATAAAATGCACGTTTGCCTCCAAATGACTGACGCGCGTGTCATTTCAGCCATGCATAAAAGCAATGAACAAATTCTTACATGGCTAATACTTTATTTATTGATAAATCTGAATTTCTCATGCAGAAGCACCACTTTAAATCATGTGTTTACTCGAGATGTGCTCATAAGTTTCTTGGAAATAAGTCATTCAGAATGAAAAAAAAAGCATAAAAAAATGACTAATCTTAAAGAATCTGACTGAGAGGGGAGCGGCCCTAATATGCTTATTCGCTTCCTTGGTCGACGAGAAAAGCTCTCATGTCTGTACGCTTCATATGAAGCTACAGCCAGCAGCCGGTTAGCTTAGCTTAGTAATGTAATGTAAATGTAATGAAATCCACCTACCAGCACCTCTAATGATCTGAAGGAATCAGTGCTATTAATAATGTTGAGGCACATTATAATCAAATGTAATGTGTAAGTTTTAAAGGTGCTGGTAGGTGGATTTCGTTACCTTTTGACAGAGCCAGGCTAGCTGTTTCCATCTGTTTCCAGTCTTTATGCTAAGCTAAGCTAACCGGCTGCTGGCTGTAAACGTATATTCAAAGGACAGATAAAGTCTAACCCTCAGCAAGAGAGTGAATATGCATCTTTATTTAAAACCATTCTTCTAACGGCAGGTGAGAACATGAAGCAGCTTCGTGCGTCAGATTCAAAGACGCTTCAGGGAAATGAGCAACTTTGTGTCTCGTTTCTCAGCAGGAGACGTCTCCGAGTTGACTTCTCAGTCACTGTTGTCTCTGTGAAACAGGAAGGACATTGAAAGACATCTGAGGACAAGTCTGAGTCGTCTCGGGTGCTGATAATCCTGCGTCCGCTCGCTGTCGTGGTAAACGCAGCCGGGCTATAAATCCCAACAGGAGCTCCCCAGCGTACCGATCATCCCGCCCGGTCACGCTGTCCGGGCGCTGTCTCGTTTGTCCTGATTGATGGCGGGGCCCCCCGGCCCCTCGCAGGGAGCTTCATGTGTGAGGTGGAGTCCACTGGAGATGCAGATTGTCGTCTCTGGAATCTTTTTGACATTGATTCTTTTATTAACCGCGGAAGCAAGTAAACTTTAAAAGTTTTAAATGAATTAAATGAATTGGATGTGATCATTTAAACATGATTAATTAGGAAGCTTATCATCGAGACTATAATGTGATGGCTGCTGAACATGGAGCCTGGCAGAATTCATTATAAATCAGTAATAGTTATTTACAACATTAATATTCAAATTAGTACAATTCCACCATAGTGAATATAAATGAAATCCAAAAAACATGAACTTTTCTGGGTGACTCTCACTTTGAGACATTTCTCTCCTCCTTCTTCTCCTCCTTCT
>CALSBV010011712.1:0-16288 GCA_943590825.1 Bovichtus diacanthus
TCTGTAGTACATCCTGAAGTACAACCTGAAGTACAATCTGTAGTACATCCTGTAGTACATCCTGTAGTACAACCTGTAGTACATCCTGTAGTACATCCTGAAGTACAACCTGAAGTACAATCTGTAGTACATCCTGAAGTACAATCTTTTAATGTCAAACATTGTACGTATGTCAGTATGATGCTCAGACAGCACTTTACTTTATTACTGCAGGTTTACACACACACACACACACACACACACACACACACACCACCCACAATGCAACTATAAAAGTTAAGTCACATCATCAACTCCACAAACTTGAAAAAAAAAGTGTGTGTGTCTGTGTGCGTGTGTGTGTGTGTGTTGTTAATCCTGTCAATAGGATGTGTTACTTTTTCTGTTTTGTTTGTAAAACACAAACACTTTTAGAACAGCTACTAACAATTATTCTCATGAATCATGATTCTGCAGATTATTCTATACATTATTATATGTTATTATTATCCATTATTACATTAATGGTTTGTTATAAAATGTGAGAAAATAGTGAAAGATGTTAAACCAGTGTCTCACAGTCCTGACGTCTTTACACGTCTTTAAACATCTTTATACGTCTTTAAATGTCTTTAAATGTCAGATTTGAGGCTGAAAACAGAAACTTTACGATGAATGAAAATCGTTGGACGACAGATTCACAGATTCACAGTTTGTTATTTGTCTGTTTCACTTCCTGCTTGTAAACAAACACATGAGAAAACTATTAATGATTCAAAGCAGCCTTCAAAATAAAATGCTAACGTTGTTTCTTTTGACTGTGTGACATTCAGCAGGATGTGTCAGACTACCACAATAAAAGTCCTGAACATGATGAAATCCTTCTACGGGTTTAACTGTCGAAGCCCCATCGCCTCTTTGCCTCTCTGCCTCTCTGCCTCTCTGCCTTTCCGCCTCTTTGCCTCTCTGCCTCTTTGCCTCTCTGCCTCTCTGAAACGGCAGCTTTACAGAAGGAAACATCATGAAGCCTCTCACCGTCCTCGTACGGCGTGTACTCCACCCTGTAGGTGCCGTCTCCTTTGTCGGTGATGTAGGCGTCTGTGTTGGCACCGGACGGGTTGGAGACGCAGGCTTTGATGTGGCTGCCGCCGCTCTTGTAATGCGCCCGGGCGTCCACGGTGAAGTGTGTGGTCACCTCCCGCAGGACGCCTGAGGAGGAGGAGCCGCCGTGAAAACACAGAAACACAAGTTATCTCGAGGAAACTGAAGATTCCATCAACAAGTCTCCATTATTAATATATATATATGTATATACTGTATGTATATATGTATACATATATATATATACATACAGTATATACATATATGTATACATATATACATACAGTATATATTGATTGAAGTACAACGGTAATACTTGATAGTATTATACTGTATACTGTATATATACATATATATACATATATATGTATATATACATATATACATACAGTATATACACATATATACATACATATATATGTATATATACATATATACATACAGTATATACACATATATACATACATATATATGTATATATACAGTATATAATACTATTAAACGACGGGCTTTTTAAATAAAGGATCCGAAACAAACACTTTCATTTAGATTTGAACTTTCAGGATAAAATGAAAAAGATGAATTAAAGTTATACTTAAGTTCTGAAAGTTCAGGGATCGTTGTTGTATAAAGAAATATGTAAAGTATCTGGTAAATACGAGAGTTTTCTGGTAAATAACTAAGAGCTTTAAGGATCATTAAGAGTAAATATATCTGATGAGAGCGTTTAATATCCAGATGCTTCGCTCACCTCTGGGTTCCACTCCTGGTCCGTGGATCTTCACGCCGCTGGTGTCGACGGCCGGCTCCACCTGCAGGCGTGCGGGGAACTCGGGCACCGCGTGTCCTCCGTATTTGATGGTGATGGTGTACATGCCGTGGAACTGCGGGATGTAGGTGATGGAGTAAGTCCCATCGCTGTTTTTCTGAACGCGGACTTCAGCTTTCGCTCCGGAGTCGGAGATGATCTCGATGGTGAGTTCGGCCTCTCCGGCTTTAGAGCAGTCCACCGTGAAGGATCCGTCCTCGTTGACTTTCCCTCGCTCCAGGCCGGGCCCGCTCGCCGTCACCTTGCTGGGGTCAAACGCCGACTCCACCATGGCCTTGAAGGGGGAGCCAGGGATGTGCTGGTCTGCGAACAGGATGTTGATGGCGTACTCGCCGGGCTCGGTGGGCAGGTAGGACACGGAGCAGGAGCCGTCACCGTTGTCCTGGCATTCGATCTTGGCCTCACAGGGTCCCTCCACCGTCAGGCCCAGACCGCCGGTACCGGCCCCCTTTGTGTCGATGGCGAAGGGCGCTGGTTTACCCACAACTCCACCCTGAAGACCCGGGCCGTAGGCTCGGACCTGGAGGGAAAACAGACGCAGCGTGATCGATTATCAGCAAGGTTTCCATCCAATATGCAGACGATGCATGAGAACAGGAACCTGTAATAATAAGACAATATTCAAGTTACACCTCCCAAGAGAAGTTTACTGGGACGGAGAAAAGGTTTACTGAAATATTCATTACTCAAATAATTACTGAAATATTTACTCAAATATTTACTGAAAGGTTAACTTCAGTCTCTGCGTAAAGAAGAGACCTTTCTTTGACCTTTCTTTGACCTTGTTTCTTTGACCTTTCTTTGACCTTTCTTTGACCTTGTTTCTTTGACCTTTCTTTGACCTTGTTTCTTTGACCTTTCTTTGACCATGTTTCTTTGACCTTGTTTCTTTGACCTTGTTTCTATGACCTTGTTTCTTTGACCTTTCTTTTACCTTGTTTCTTTGACCTTTCTTTGACCATGTTTCTTTGACCTTTCTTTTACCTTGTTTCTTTGACCTTGTTTCTTTGGCCTTTCTTTGACCTTTCTTTGACCTTTCTTTGACGTTGGTTGTTTCCCACCTTACAGGTTTTATACGAGGAATATTGCCTTTCATGTGACTTTGCATTTTTAACATTTTTCCTGTCACAAATTGTATAAGCTGAATGAAATAAGAGTTTCGGAAGATATCGATGCAGGAAGGACGAGCAACACAACAGATGTGAAGGAACTTGTTGGAGCTTTGAGGATAAAAGCTGCTCTGTTATGTATAATTCATGATTTAAGTTAAATTCGTGAAACTTGTCGTTTGCTGTGGAAATCTTCAAAGAAGCTTTCAGGAAAACGTCTGACTGACCTTTGAGGGGTCGGGGGGCATGACGCCCTCCACAGTGAACGGACTTCCTGGAACGGGGTTTCCGTCGTAGCTGATGTCCACTCTGTACTGTCCTTCCTCGGGGGGGATGTACTTCACTGTGTGCAGCTCGTTGGCTGTTCCCGACTCCAGCTTGCAGGGGATTGGTCGGCGTGACGGCGAGGTGATCTTGACGTCCAGTTTGCCCTGACCGCCAGCCTCACGAGTACTGATGGTGAACTCCTCGTCCTTCCCAACATCCACCTCTTTCATTCGCACATCAACACAGAAACACGTGTAGTTAGTGCTTTAAAAACCACCAAGTCGTGATTTTAAATGACATGAAGCTCTACGTCAGTGGTTCTCAACCATTTTTTGGGTCGGTGCCCCACCCCCTCCATTATCCAGGTCCCTCACCGCCCCCCTATCAAATAAAATGTAGGCTAATTGTGGGGCGCTGTTCTTCTTTTTTTTTTTCAAGGAGCACTTTTTAAATAAAAACATCCAAGTTTTTTTCAATGAAAATTTCTTCCATGAAAATTAAGTATTTTTTTGACATCCAAGCTTTTTTCATGAAAATGAAGTTGTTTTTTTTACTTAAAGCTTTTTCTGTGAAAATTAAGGTTTTTTTCACATTAAAGCTTCTGTCAATGAAAACATTTTGTATTTTTTCACATTCATGCTTTTTTCAAGAAAATTATAAATTTTTTTCACATCCAAGCTTTTTTCAGGAAAATTAAGTTTTTTGATATTCAAGCTTTTTTTCAAGAAAATTATTATTTTTTTACTTTCAAGCTTTTTTCAAGAAAAGTTAGTATTTTTTTGAATAAAAATTATTTCTATGAAAATTAAGTCTTTTTTCACATTCAAGCTTTTTTCAATGAAAACATTTTGTATTTTTTCACATTCAAGCTTTTTTCAGGAAAATTAAGTTTTTTTGACATCCAAGAAAATTCAAGTATTTTTTGAAATAAATTTTTTTTCCATGAAAATTAAGAATTTTTTCTCTTTGAGAAAGACTGCTAAAAAACAAACGCCCCCCAAAACCCATAAACGCCCCTCTTTCAAAAATATTGCTTTCAGCGCCTTCTCTGAACGTCCCCTGGGGGGCGCTACTGCCCCGTTGAGAACGCCTGCTCTACGTAATAGGGATCTGGGGCATAAAATCTGGGGCATCCAGGTAACTTTGGCACAATGTTCAGGCCTTTGTTGTATCTCTTCTCTGTCACATTTCTATTGGCGCTATCAGATAAAGGACAACATACTACATTCAGTGCTGAATATGTAGCTAATAACACAAAATAACACATGTAACTCACAGTGAAATGCTGAAGTTGTGACCTTGACTTGAACACAGGATGTGAACTGAACCTGAACTTCCTGTATGATAAATGTTTTCTCCTGGCTCAGTGCAGACGTACTCACTGTTGTTCAAACCCTGAACTTTGACCTTGTTGAGGTCCAGCGGGGGGGCCACGCTGATGTTAAAGGGACTTTTCGGGATGGGGTCTCCTCCGTGACACACAGTGACGGACATGTTCCCCTGAACAAAACACAAACTGCAGTTAGAGCCAGTATCACTCAGTTACCAGTGCACCAAATGTCTTGTTTTTACAGTTTTTATTTAGTTTTTTGAATTAGATTTTGAATATCAGGATGATTATATTTGTGGTGCTATAACTTAGAATGTTTAACGCTACACAATTAGTGCAGTTACAGATACTTTTATATATCTATTATCTGATTTAAATCATGTACTGTTGAGGTGACTTTAAGAACGTGAAATACTTTCTTTTTTATTTAATTTGTTTTTTGATATTGTAGATTGTCAAGAATGTATTTTATGTGGACCCCACATAAAGTCATGACCCTAAAAACCAACCTCAAACAAAAGCCTCAATTTGAATAAAGTGATTCATCAAAAAGAAACAACTTTTTTTATTAAATTAACCTAATTGATTTCAAACTCATCTTTATCGGACACTGTGCACAAATAAACGCCATCAATACACACGCAAAAAGAAAATATGTGCAGCATTCGAATGTTTATTTGGAATTTGAACGTCAATGTTACGAATGAAGCCTCAAACTAATCATTACACCCACGATTAGTGCCGAATAAACACGTATGCCGACGATACAGTTGATTATATAATCGATGTTGATTCAGAATTAGAATTTCACATTTTTAAAAGAAGATTCGAACTGTTTGGTACAGCTCTGATGATTGCAGAATAAACCTGTATGCCGACGATACAGTTCTTTATATAATCAAAGTTCATTGAATGTTTATTTAGAATTCGAATGTCAATGTTATGAATGAAGCTTCGAAGCTTCGAACTCTTGCAGCTCTACTCAGCTCACACATTATAAATCATGTAGATCAGTCACCTGTTGGACGGCGGTGTAGCGGACGGTGTAAGAGTAGTCGTGGTTGTCGATGATCTCAAAGTCTCTCACAGCTTCACCTTTAGCCGCTCCGGTGAAATGAACCTCAGGTTTGGCTTTACCGGCTCCCTTTGTGTAGATGGTGAAGTGAGTCGGTTTCCCCACTTCAACTCCTGCAGAGAGAAATAAATACAAATAATCTGCAGGGTTTTATATGGCTATAATGACGCTTATACTTAAGCAAAGTATCTAAATACTTCCTCAACCGCTGGCGATAATTAGGTTATTAAGAAGCACAAATTACATTTATTTCCAGAGCGCAAGCCAATACATTCACGCACAAGAATAAACACATTTGAGAGCACAAATTAAGTCATTCAGGAAAACCAATTACTACATTTCTGTGGTCTTTCACAGCAAGAATGTAGTAATGTGAAATGTCATGTGAAAATGAAGTGATTCCAGTGCACACATTGATATGACTAAACACCTTTTACTGTGTGTTTTGAGATCAGAGTAGGGGTCTCAGGATACACCGGCATTGACCTCAAAATAAGAAATATTGATATCATGTAAATAATACACATAATATTAATATTGTGAATTGTTTTGGCCACGATCATAGTGCAGTGACTGTCTGACAGTCACTGAACGATTTGTGCAGGAACATTATCAGTGACATGTTCACCTGTCTTGTTGAGTCCGGGTCCTTCGGCTCGGACTTTAGCTGCATCATGGGAAGGATCCACTTTTATTCTGAAGGGGCTGATGGGAATTTCCTGTTGTGACATTAATGGTTTGTTATAAGTTGTTTTAATAAGAAAGCAGAAGAAGTTTCCTTCCTGTCTCTGCTCTCACCTGATCTGCGAACAGCACCATGATGGTGTACTGGCCGGCGCCCGGAGGCGTGTACTTCACCGTGAACGTGTCGTTGTCGTTTTTGATGATGTCAAAGTCGATGTCGGCTTCCGCAGGACCGACCACACCCGGAGCACACTTGATCCCAATGCTGACATCCCCTACAGTTAACAACGTGATAATAAACCTTATTCATATCACAATTTAGCAGTTTACGGAGTGATTTGAAAAGCAAATATCATCCATAAGGCAACATAAATCAAGAAGCAATTGACCTTCTTCTTTGCTTGAACTAGGGCGTCATTTTGTGATCTGACTTCTCTTTTTGAGTGGAAGAGTTACTTTGCTTTAACATCCTTCACTTTTGTAAGGAAAAACTTAATGTATTCATTTTATAGGTGGAAAGAAAAGTAATTGTTTAGGCCCCAATATGTGAGCAGTTTATCCAAATCCAAATTTATCCTAAATTCACATTTGGAAATTTGCGCCTGTGAGAAAACCACATGTGTACAGTGTTCTTGTAATTACCCTGACTGCCAGAAGAGGTACGGAGGTCTGCACTGCAGTTTCAAACATGGGTTTTTAATAAATTATAATAATTCATTAAATCAAGAACCACCGATTGAGCAAAAGCTAGCTAGCTAGCTAGTGCCGGATGAACTTACATTTCAATTTCGGCAAAGCTAAAGCCATCAACACTAAAAGACACTGCAAAGTTATTCAAGATGTCATCATATGTGATTTCAGGCCATTTTGTTTGTTCCTCATGTTGATGGTTCTGTAAAACCACCATCACTGCCGTGTAGCTGCTGAATGTTTACACCTGCAACTAGCGGTAAAGAACGAATACAGTTGAACCGGAAGTAAAAATAATGTTCGGAGCAGCAAAGGGTGAATATCATATAAGAGTAAACAGGTTTGCTGTTGGAGCAGAAGGGCGTCCTACCCTGTCCGGCCTCGCTGCAGTCCACCGTGAAGTACGTCGGCTCGCTGGCCTTGAGCCCCGTCTTCTCCACGCCCGGCCCGTAAACCTTCACGTTCTCCGGATGGCTTCCTTCTCCTACCGTCACCTGGATGGCAACATACAAAGTGTATTAATAGATTTATTAACAATCTTTATTACTACCTAGTTCCACTAGTACTGAACTATATTTCATGTTGTTGATCTACTGTGAATGTCCCTTTATTCATTCTCTGTTTTAAAGTTTTTAATGTCCCAGATTCTTGCGTTTGTCTTTTTGTGTGTTTTTCACATATTTGTTTTATTTCTACATGCTTTAATAAGAAACGTAAGTCTGTGGAGTACCTCAGGGTACTATCCTTGGTCAACTACAATTCTGTACCTACTGGAAAACTTTCTGTACACTTGGCCAAATCTCTGTGAAATTGAATCCTTTAAACAAAAAACAAAAATCACAGTTTTCAGCTGAACTTTGTTTGACATATTGGTCACTAATGTTTTTTTTTTTTCTGGACTTCAAAAATATTTGTTTCATTTTGTTTCATACAAATTTAGACCGAAAGCTGTGAGTTAGTCTGCCTCAGTGGTCGATCCTGCTGTGAACTCCAGCTGCAAAGACCTTTAACGATTATTCAGTCTGTAAAATGTCAGAAAATATTGAAAAGTCCAAAGTTTGTCTTTAAATGTTTTGTCACTTTAATATAAAACAGCTTTGAAAGACATTTCTGCTTGTAAAACAAAGACTTGTGCTAACCACAGAGATCTGCTCAGAAGTTTATACTTCAACGAGGCTTCAAAAATTTAACGTCTGAGAGCAAAACGACCAATTAGACTCAGAGAGTCCTGACCGACCAATCAATGATCAGAATAGTTGGCGATTACTTTTCCGTCGATGGAGATCTATTTTAATGAGCTCAGTGTACCCTGAAGGGGCTGTCAGGCACGTTGACTTCACCCCAGGTGATGATGATGGTGTGTTTGATGGGTTTGGTGGGAATGTAAACGCAGAAGAAGGTGTTGTCTCCTTTATCTGAGATCTGTATGTCGATGGGTGAACCCTCCGCATCCTGAAAGCACAAACACGGACTTCATTCATCTCTAATCCTCATATCACGGTTACAGAAAAGGGTTATTGTTGAAGGGGTCACCTGAGCATAGAGCTTCAGCTCTCCTCTGCCGGCTCCGTCGGTGTCGATGGTGAAGTCTGCAGGTTTGTTTATGATGCAGCCGAGCGGCTCCAGACCCGGACCGTAGCACTTCACCTGCGGAGAATATTCAACACTCAACACGTGTCTGACAGAAGACAACATCTGTGAAGCAGAAGGTCGGAGAGGTTGTGGTCTAACGTTTTCTGGGAAGACATCGTTGGCAGCGGGGAGGATGTGAGCCATGAAGGGACTGTCCTTAATGTCCTCGTCGTCACAGATGACGTGCACGGCGTAGTCGCCCGGCTCAGTCGGCCAGTATCGAACGTCACATGACCCGTCACCTTTATCATCGCACTCGATCTTCGCCTGAGATGGACCCTCGATGGAGAAACCTGCAAACAGCCAGCGATGCACTCCGGATTAAACACTCTTTTTAAATACATATGAATATTTAGCATGGGACAAAAAATATCAAGTTTGTCAAAATCAAAAATCACATTCTCTGAGATTATAAAGTCATAAAATTACAAAGAAAAACATGACTATTATCTGAGATTCTGAAGTCATAATTAACGGGAAAAAACTCCACACAAACCTTGAAAAGTAAGCGATGTAGTTCCTAACCCAGAAAACAACTATTCCCAAGTTTTTTCTCGTACGATTTTGTAATCTCAGAGAATATTCAAGTTTTTTCTCGTACATTTGTGAGAAAAAAACTAAAATGGCACTAAAACGCTGTCATAGGAGGTCGTTAAAGTAGCAGGAAGTCTAAGCTTCTGTGGAATGTCAAACCAGCAGTCGCCATCTTTAAGCCTCTCCCCCGGCCGCCTGTCAATCATTCTGAGTGTTTCTGATTCGTCCTTTGTGTCGCTGTGACGTACCGAGTGTCCCCACCTCCGTGCCGATGGCCTCCACCACAAAGTCAGCACTCTTCCCCACCATCCCCGTCTCCAGACCTGGACCCCAGGCCCGCACCTTCTGAGGCCCTGCCTCCTCACTCACCTGGACCTCGAACGGACTGAAAACACACACACACACACATATTATAATCCCAAAAACATAAAGATTTTACTGAAAAAACAGCAAAAACATGTCTCATCACACTACATGTAAAAGCACTGGAGTACCTCAAGGTTCAACCCTGGGTCCTCTAGAAGTGTGTAGTTACATGAAACTGCTTTTGTGTTTGAGTTAACTGTGCGTCTGACAGTAAGATGAGCTGACTGTCTCACCTGCGTGGGATGGCGTGTCCTCCCCAGGTGATCGCTACGATGTATTTTCCCGTCACGATGGGGTAATAATTACACTCAAACATCCCGTGTTCCATCTCAACAACCTTCACCAGCTCCTCCAGACCCTCTGGATTCACAACGAAAACATCAGTGCTGCTCATGCTGTGCAGTGAAGCTGCATTTCAAACTGAATGACACGTCTTTCATGGCGTCTTACTTGGTCCCTTCACGGTGACTTTGAGTTCTCCGCTGCCGGCTCCTTTCGTGTAAACTTTAAAATCGGCGACTTCTTTGACCCTGAGGCCCTTCGGCTGCAGACCTCGGCCCGACGCTCGGCAAGTGTTCGGGTTACAGGCTGTAACCAGAAGGAGACGAGGGACGCTGTTACACTGGAGATGAAGTGAAAATAAAACTAACCAAAAAAATTTATTATTTTTATTCGTATTTCATTCATTTTGTCTTGTTTTGTCTCCTGTTATTATATCGTCTTATGAATATCCTGCTTTGTACTTTGTAAACTCTGTTTTTAAAGGTGCTATATAAATAAAGTTATTATTCTTATTATCATTATTAAAGAACCATCTTTCCATTCTAGCTACTGCAGCTCACAAACTTTCCATCTGAGAAAAGATTGTTTTATCAAAATCTATGAAAAAATGTCACTGATGTAGTTTAACAATTAGCTGAATAGCTGAATTAAATGGAAGAATACATTGTATTGTATATAAGAATGCAAATCACTCAAAATGAATTTCTCTTTAAAGTAAAGATAATTCTCATAAATTATAATTATATTGTTATTTTAAACAAGGCTGTGGTATTATTGTGTTGTATAGAAAGTAGAATTATATTTATTTATAATAAATTATTTAATATTTGACTAATTATCTTTTTATTATTTAGACTTTTTATCGCCATGTTATTTGAGTTTTGTTGTGGTCTCAGACTAAACCTAAAGCTAATGTTGAACCTTTAACATGTCATTCTGACCCTGAAGGTAAAAGTAAAGTGACGTGAAGTGTAAAGCTCAACATAGTCAAACACGCAGTGAATCTGTGTTAGTCAGCTGGAGGTTCTGAGAGGAGAAAGCAGCAGATGAAGCAGAAACAAAGAAACGCTGACGGAGACTAAATGTATCTCGAGCTCCTTGTTTCCTGATCTGGAGACAAACTGGCCTCGAATGACTTTGACACCTGAATGAAGCTGAAAATGTTAAAGTTAAAGAGCATCAGACGTCCGTCGATGTAACTCCTGTCTTTCTGTTCCACAACATTTAAAAAGACTTTCCAGTTTTATTTCTGCTGTGACCTCGTCATCACTCCTCCTTCATCACGAGTCACACGACTACATATCACATGAGAAGCTTGTGTTGTTTTTACCAGAATAAAATAAAACAGGTTTGCGTGTTATGAAGTGAAGAATCCGTGTGAAACTGTAGAACAAGGTTTTCATTCACAGTTTCTTAAATATAAGCAGAACAGAATGCAACAATGAAAAGTGTGAGAAAGGAAGAGGAAGGAGATTAATAATGAGGATGATGAGGATGATGAATGCCAGTGTGTGTAAAAACATCAATGTGCACCCGTTGTACTGTTTCATTCTCTATTATATGTATTTATTATATGAAATGTTAGTGATGTAGTTGCTCTAATTACAGTTCATTAAACAGAACGAGACAATATATTTATGTTTTGCTCATTTTCTGCAAAGAAAAACTGGTTTCAAGAATAAAATTAAAGAATAAATAAAAACTCTGTCGTGTTTGTAAAGATCCCTCCAGATGTTGGCAGGAAGTGACCTCACACACACACACACACACACACACACACACACACACACACACAGATTTAACTTGCAGAGGTAAACTAAGGAAACGGGATATAAAGTTGGCCTCCAGCAAGGACTCCACACATTCACAGTTTCTGTAGAAGAAGAAGCTGCTGAGGTTGAAGCTGCACATGCTGAGAAGCCAGGAGACCCTCTCCAGAGTCAGAGCAGAGTTGAGGTGGAAGGAAACCAGGCTAGCGCAGGCAGGCTCCAGTCACACCCCCGCCCCCATCCTGTACTAACTTGGTCGCCTGTGTTTGGGCGGCGTTGGCGGGGGGGCTCTCCGCGTCTTGTCTGAGGGTGGGGTGCGCGCGGAGTGAGGTACAATCTGCACCGGAGACCCGGGAGGCGGGGCGCTCTGTGAAACTGCAGGAGGGAACAACAGTGATGATACATTTGTACACAGGCAGAGACGGGACAGAGACTCCGGACCTCCAAAATCTCTAGACCAGTCGATGGTCGGAGCTGCAGGCGGAGACGGGATCAGGTTCAAGTCTGCAACACTGAAGTCAAGGCAACTGAAGAGTCAACAATGCAAGTCCAAAGCCAAAGATACACAAGTCTCAAGAGTCAGGTCCAAACTGAAACAAGTCCAGGGTCAAGTGAAAAGTTGAGAAAGTAAAGTCTCAAATCAAGGTTGTGAAGTCAAGCTCCAAGATTTACAAGTTCTAAGTCACGTCCGGACAAACAACTTCTGGCTTAATTCCCAAATCAAGACCGTAAGTCCCAAGTCATAATGCTTTAATAAAGACTGGCAGGTCCAGTCCTGCAGGCAGTAAGATCCAAGTTCGGTTATGAGTCAAATCTAGTCCAAAGTCAAAGATACACAAGTTTCAAGACAGGTCCAAACAGAAACAAGTCCAGGGTCAAGTCAAACTGTCTGAATCCCCAATCAAGTTCCAAGTCACATCATAAGTAAAGTCCTCACAGGCAATTCCAAAGTCTGAAGTCCAGTCAGAAAAAATCCCAAACAGGCAAAGTCCATCCATTCACAAGGTCAAGTCAAAGATGGAAAAGTCCCAAGTCGAGTCGAGACATACAGGTTCAGGGTCCAGTCCCAGGCAAGTCCCAAATCTAGGTATCAAGTTCCAAGTCACATCATAAGTAAAGTTTGAAGTCACAGTGAAGTCAAAAAGTCTCAAGTCCTAAAGCAGGTCCAGGTAAAGGCAGACAGGCGATCAATGTATCCGTGTGTGTGTAGTCTAAAGAAACCCGCAATTCACTGAGTTAAATGTAAAATATGCCGGCTGTACACGCTGTTTCCCCCCCGAGGTCTCTCTTCAGAGCCAGACCATCAAATTAGCTAAATAAAATGACAAAAATCACCTTAAAAACACAAGACAATATATTTGTCCGACCCCAACAGCTAAGTCTCAATTCAAAACCAGACCAGATCCCACACCAAAGACAGGAAAGCCTGAAGTCAAGTTTATCCAAACATCCGATACTTCCTGCCTCCGTCTGTCCAACAGTTTAACTCCCATTGAGTCCGCAAAACGACGGCACAGCTTCTGCCAATAAAACCCAGCAAGCAGCGACTGTCCCATCACACCAGGAACCAGACTGAACTGCACATTCATTCAACTGTTAGGGAACCAAACAGTCTGGACATCAGACTTCAAGGTGACGCCAGGTCAGGTGGTGGTTACATGGACATTCATTCATAACAACATGATGGCTCAGACACCATCGCTCGAGTGAAACCTACCCTCTGAGATGTGGACGGTGAAAGGGCTTCTGGGAATCTGCTGCCCAGCAAAGGTCACATAGACGGTGTGAGCTCCCTCCAGGACGGGAACATAGGTGCAGCGGAAAATACTGTCGCCTTTGTTCTCCAACACAATCTCCACTGTGTCCCTGCGGCCGTTTGAATCCACAATGATGACGCCTACGTCTCCAGCACCTGCCCCTGGAGGACGGACAGACGCACAGAAAGACTTTCAAACACTGAGAAAACACTGGGACGCTCAAAGAAACTATTTCAGACGGAACCTGTTGGAACCTGGAAGTCAAAATGCTTTTACATTCCTGGGAAAATATCACTGATTAGTAGAAGATGCTGGAGAAACCAAAAAAAGGTTTGTAGGACGGCGTCTTAGGGTCATTGTAGGGTCAAGAAAAAGTTTAAATGACGGAGCTTATATTATATTACGAGAAAAACACTTGAATATGAGGTGATTAAAGTGGCACATTTATGCGAAAAACATCACAAATGTATAAGAATTCAGACTACCTGCAGTGTAAATGTCAAAGTAAGTGGGTTTGTTGCCAACGTTTCCCGTCTGCTGCAGTCCCGGCCCGCGGGCCTGAACTCTGCTCGGGTCACCCATCGCCTTCGAGACGTTCACCATGAAGGGACTTCTGTCGATGTCCTGCCCAGCAAACAGCACCTTCACCTGGGGGAGCAGCGACACGCAGGCCTGTCACGGTTCATTACGTTTGAGGAGGAAGTTCCTGTTCGGTTCGTGCAGTTAAAAGGAAGTTCGTAAGAAAGAAGAAGAAGCAGCTGATTGAGCTGCAGTGAAAAGCTAAAGGTCTAAGGAACAAACCGCGTCAGCTTATCCAGAGCAGAAGTTGTGCATTTGGACTCTTCGATGGCTTCGTGGGGATTGTAGATTAAAAGGTTCAAGATTCTTTATTAAAATTTCCATCTGTCATTAGAAAAGCATCAAATACCAACGAAAAGGCTTCAGTTTAAACAGCCAAGCGAGTGAAAGCTGTCACATGTAAAATTGGAGTTTTGAAGGAAGATTTAAGAGATGAGAAGCCTCAGAAACTAAACCAGGAAATTAAAGTTTATTTTTTGCAATTCGTCTTTGTGATTCCATTAAATCTGAAGAGCTGATTGGACAGATTGGACTGATACCACAAGACCAAAGTTCCATGTTTAAGTCACGTGATGACACCTCAGTCAGATCCGAGCCAGGAAAATGTCGTTTTTTTATGCTTTTTTCCAAGAAACTTGTGAGCTCATCACAGCAGGTAATGTGGGGCTCAGATCTACAGATTGATCAATTAAATCAACTCATCAATTAGTCGTCAAAATGGTGTTAGTGGACGAAGAATTTCTTCCTTTCTCCATTCGCTGAAGAACATGGGATGTAGTTGAAAGCGCTGACAGCTGTATGATCGTCTTACTTTATGGAGCCCCTCCACTTTGGGCAGGTAGACCACCGAGTAGCTCCTGTTCTTGTCGTTGTTGGGGACGACTCGGGCCTGGCGGACACACAAATACAACACCGTTCAGCGGATTTCACTGTGTTGGCTTTGAGTGAATATAGAATATATAATAATATATATATAGAATAAGTGTGTAGTCCCACCTCCTCCGTGTGTCCCTCTGGATCCTCCACATAAACCAGCACCTCCCCCAGGCCGGCCTCCACCGTCTCCACCAGGAACTCTGCAGGTTTCAGGACGACGTTACCTCGAGGCTCCAGGCCTAAGGGGCACGATAGGAAGTTCAATAAAACATCTAGTTCTCAGGTTCCAGCGGACGAAGCAATAAGTAATGAAATCAATAATTCAAAGTTATTTAAAGTCATTCAGAGACATTTCTGTTTCAGTGACCGTAAAACAGTTTGAAACGGATAACCTGTCGAATGTTTCCGCTCTCTTCATCTGCAGGTGGACAAATTATTTCCCATTATCTCCCAAAACAATCCCAAAGTTCCTGTTGGCATCGTTAGAGCTTTGGTCAGATCTTTTATTTTGAAAACCCCTTCTCACAGAGAAGCTGTGTTTGTACTTGAAGCTAATAAAAGCCGATTTAAAGTGATCAGATTTTGAATGGACTTTGGTGCGTGCAGTTCCCTCACCTGGCCCGTAGGCTTTCGCCCTCTTCGGGTGCAGCGTCTTCGCCCTCAGCGGGGCGCCGGGCTTCAGTTTGGATTTGGGGAACTGAGACAGGTAGGTCATCACCGAGTGCTCATCCACGTTAGGATCCACGATCTCCTCCGGAGCGATGACCTGAGGAAGAACAACGAGCGGATTAACTTGTGATGGTCACGTTTGGAGACTTCTTTAAAGGTGAACACATGTTTAACTTAAGAAAGGATTCTGCGGTTCAGTAGTTTTTAAACCCTCCGCTCAAGTAAAAGCATCTGTGTCCAAATGTTCCTTTTTAAATAAAAGTGTTGAAAAAGACATATAAATCTTATTTACAAAGGATAAAATAAAGTAGAAACAAAACTGAAACTAGTGACTTTTCATCGTTCTTCTTTGGCACCAAAAACAATTACTTCAGTGTTATTTGTGTTGAACTAAAGGATTTTCTATGAGTTTATTTTTCTGAAAATTGTTAAGTAAATCTGTGCATAATTAAGACATTTTTGTGTTTTTTTATTCGAGTTACTCTGAGCATGTAGATCAGAAAAAGAAGAGGACCGAGAGCGGAGCCCTGAGGAACTCCTCGTGTTTGTAGTTTTTCCCTAACTAGGGTTTGGGAAAAGGGAAACGTTTTTTTAAGACAACAAAAGGAAAAAATATATTTTATTCATTTGGTTTTCACTACACAGTCTCAGAAAAATAAGAATAGAAATAGAGATAAATGTGATAAATGTGATAAATGTGATAAAGGTGATAAAGGTGATAAAGGTGCTACAGATACTACAGGTGATAAAGGTGATAAAG
>CALSBV010011734.1:0-2500 GCA_943590825.1 Bovichtus diacanthus
GGGACCTGATCTGGGACCTGATCCGGGACCTGATCCGGGACCTGAGCTGGGTCCTGAGCTGGGACCTGATCTGGGTCCTGATCTGGGTCCTGAGCTGGGACCTGATCTGGAGGATTAAGAGTTGATATTTTACAAAGAAGGCTGCGGCCATTTTTATTAAATTTTATTTATTTATTTATTTTTACACATTTCACTGAGGTGTTGAGAGTGTTCAGGTAAAAAGATTTATTTTAAAGCTCACAGTTTCCATTCAAATCAAGTTATTTAATATATTTATATATATATATATATATATATATATATATATATAGCGAAGTTAAACAAATGGAAAAGCAAGAAAACTTTATTTATCTATACGCCGCCTTTTGAGCCAAGTTGTAATACAAGGTGCTCAACAATACAATGAACACATCATAGTCGAGAGGTTGGATGAAAGATTAATGTGTATTTAGTGGATTAACAGATTTATTTTAAAGGTATTTTAAAGCTCACAGTTTCCATTCAAATCAAGTTAAAGAAAAAGAAAAAGCAAATTAATGAGCGATGCTTCTTAATTTTGGATAAAGTTCACGAAAGTGTGAAGGTTGAGCTGCTCACATCTGAGGGTTTAATCTGATCTGGAAGTTTAAGATTCAGATTTTAAAAAGAAGACTTGAGGCTGATTTTATTTTATTATTATTATTATTATTATTTGACACATTTCACTCTCTTCGTCCAACTTTACATACCAGTTGGTGGACGGAAAATTAAAGTGAAAAACAACTTCAGGTAAAAGAAAAGCACAAATAAAAACAAATAAAAACTTAATTTTGACTTTGAAATACATTGAGGAAAAGATCTAATTTATTTAATATATATTATTATATATACATATATATATATATATATATATATATATATACATATATATATATATTTAAAATATAGCAGAGTTAAACAAATGGGAAACCCAGAAACACAAATAAGAAAATTAACAATAAATAAATGAATCTTGAAAAACAAGAGTTGGAAGTGAATTGGGATGATATTAAACTTTTTTAATTGCCCTAAAGAAAATAGTGATTTTTACTTGATTGTTCTACATGTTGCAGGTGGACAATGAGAAAAACTAGCAGTGCAACGTAGTGATAATTTGAGTGTGTTTTAATAATTTAAGGACAAAAGAACAAAGCCATATAAGAATAAAGATCAAAATCCTCTTAAAATCACATTTCAAAGGGTTTTATGTTATAAACTATGTTTTTTTTCTTCAGGACAAATGTTCAGTGTATTTTTCCCTTGAAACAAACACAGTGCACTTTGTGTTTAATCACATTTCAACTGCGCATCAAAAAGAAAGATTTTAAGAATCTTGAAATATTCAGGTGAGGATGAGTTTCAAAATAAATTCCTTATTTCTCATCTATGAAAACACGTGAAGCTTCATGTAGAATATAGTTTATATTCCAGTGGTGGGTGCAGTTCTCCTGTGCGACCACACGGCGGCGCTGCAGCTCTTTAAAGATTTATTATAATATAATATTTATAACATCTACAAGCTGATTTGTGTTTTAGTGATTTAGTGACAATTATCATATTTATAAAAACATTTACAACTTTTTTTTTTTAAAAGCCAGATGTTACCAAAAGAAAATGAATAGCTGCATTTAATAATTAAATGTTTATAGAGGCTACAAATATTAAGTCTTAATAATAATAAAATAAATTATAAATAAACTTTATGTTTTAAAGACTGTTCGTGCAAAATATTAAATGTTTCCTTTGTAGCTTTTCCAACAAAAATAAACTTTCCCTGAATGAGAAAATTGAAAAGTTAAATTATTATTATTATATATAGTTAAATAATTATCCCGAGGCCTAAATAGTTCATCATAAAATAATAAACTTTCAAAAGAAATTAAAAAGCAGAGTCGTGTATTTTTGTATAAATAAGCAGGTTCATTTATTTGTCATTAGACTGTCACTCAATTTTGTATAAATATAAAGTTTAACATTTTCACAACAAACAAAAGCACATAAGACAGAAACATTAAATACATAATTAATACTTTCAGTTGGAACAAATCAGCTCTTATTTACAGAATATGTACAGAAACAGAAAAATGGTCCTCCGGCAGTGAATGAAAACGACAAATTCATTTCTTTTCGTTTGACTTCCACCCTGATGGGGAAAAGTCGCACTTTGTGATTCATTGCTGCAGGTTTTCTGCAGAAAGCTGCAGTTTTGTATGACATCTTTTTAAAATATCTGGATTATTGCAGTTTTGTTTTTTGCTTTTGCTCCTGAGGGAAATGAACAGCTGGGGCGTTTTTTACAACTTCAGATGGACGAAAGTGGAGGAATGTAAATGGATCTTTTTTTGGCCTCCGTCCTTCATCAAATAGACTTTTACACAGAAAGGAAGAAAAATCCATCTGAATGACTCGAGCTGAGCCTTAAAAATATTTTCTCATAACTTAAAATAAAAATACAGAAAGAACTGAACTGATTTCTATTCAT
>CALSBV010011734.1:5000-11607 GCA_943590825.1 Bovichtus diacanthus
GATATATATTTTTTGTTTTGTTTGTTTGTTTAATAAAAACGTTTTGGACCATTTTTCTGAAATGTTTGAATTACTTTCCTATTACTAAAACAAATCAAATTCATTTCATCAAATAATGGATCCGGTGTCGCAACGAAAGTGTTTGGATACATGAATTTTATCTTTATATTTAAACATCCCATTAAAACAGAGCCCGTGTTAATCGGCCTGCTGTGTAATAAGCACATGAACGAAAAAAACTTTTAGTTTCCACGAAAATAACCAAAAATGTGTCAACAAATCTCGTGCTTCTCTGAATTAAAGTGTGAACTATTAAATATCTTTTTTTATTTTCTTCTGACATTAAATGACAGATAATTACAGAGTTAGACTGAAGTGCAGGTCAGGCCGGCTTTAACTCCGAGACAGAGCCACGAAGTGTCTCAAAAATACGAGACAAGAATCCATTCGAACCAAATCTATATTAATAAATATATATATATATATATATATATACAGTAAAGTCTCAAGGGCTAAAATGAAGATAAAATCTAAATGTGATCAACGAAATTTAAAGAATAAATCCAGCAAGTAAAACTAATAATTAAAACAAAACCAAACGTAAACTTGGAACTTTTTCCGCGCGTAAAGACGCACTGGAGAGTTGCGTCCAGACACACTGCCCTCTCCCCTCCCGTATAACACCTGTCGGTCCCTGAACTCACCATGCCGTCGGAGCAGTTGGAGCGGGGGCTGGAGGCGTCCGAGTCCCCGCTGTAGTGCTCCAGCACCGGGTAGAAGCTGTCGTCCTGCCCGCCGCCGCGCAGCAGCGCCTGCAGGGACTCGATGTAGCTGATGGCGTTGCGCAGGATCTCCACTTTGGGCAGCCGCTGGTTGGGGTTGGCCGACGTGCAGCGCTTCAGGGTCTCGAAGGCGTCGTTCACCTTGCTGAGCCGCCGGCGCTCCCGCATGGTGGCCGCCTTCCGCCGGTCCGCGTTGGTGGTCTTCCGCTTGCAGGCCTTGCAGGCCCAGAGCAGGCAGCGGCCCGCCTGGTGGTGCCCGCTGGGGGCGCGGACGTGCTCGTCGTCCTCCCCCTCGGCGTGGTGATGGAGGTGCAGGAGGGAGGACGGGGAGGAGGAAGAGGAGGAGGAAGGGGAGGGTGAGGGCGAGGAGGAGGAGTCGTCCGGCTTCAGCAGGCCCACATGCACCAGCCGCGGGTCCAGGTCCTCGAAGAAGTGCATGTCGCTGGTGTTGAAGCAGGGGTCGTCGTAGAAATCATCGGCGGCGGGGATGGGGAAGGAGATATCCGACAGCTCCATGGTCCAGTCCCAAAGCACACCACAGAAGAAGAACAATCCAGTGACGGCACAGGCCGGAGAGTTATTTCAGGGAAGAAGAAGAAAAGACGCGGAGCAGTGTCAGTGTTTTCGGGGGAATGTAGAGTCCTTCACACACTGTCTGTCTCTCAGCTGTTGACCTGGAGATTCTTATACCTGGGACACCCGCGGGGGGCGGGGTCAGCACCATGATGTCCAGCGGGCTCCGTCCAATCAGCTGGCAGCGGGAGGGGTTTACAACTTCACGGTAATTAGTGTACAATTACCCCTCAGAGAGCAGTAACAGCAGGGTAATATAGAAATATGACGGTTTAAATCATAAGGACGTTTTACAGGCTGGATTTCTTGTTTTTTTGTTTTTTTTTTATTGCATTTTGTTGTATTTAATTTATCATATTAGCCTATATGATAGAGCACGCTCAGTTTGTTTGTAGAGAAATTCGTTATTTAAGTAAAATCGACTTTCCTGCAACATGGCGTGATGGCACCGGTTTGAAAATAAAAGTAAAAGTACAAAAAAAAAAAGAAATTCAAAATGTAATGAGGCCTAATTCAATGTAAAGCCCATTGAATAAAAAAAAAAAAGAATACATGAAATGGAAACAAAAAACAAAAAACTAAAGGTAATAATAAAAATGATGCATGATACAGTTTAAATAAAGGTAAACTTCATGTGTAGGAAAACGAATTTCTGCATTTATTCACATCCATAAGTGGAAGTAAAGAAAATAGTAAATACAAATAAAAAGGTAAAAAGAAGAAGTTTGAGTCTTGTTGAATTTCATTTCAGCAGCTACAATATTATAACGGATAAAAAATAAAAGAAAATGAATTATTTAAAATGTAAAGTTGCTGTAGCAGCTGAAGTTGTGACAACTGGCTGCTTATTTTAAAAGTAAAAAAACAACTGAAAACCAAAAGATTCTGATAACATTTCTCTTTTGTTTTACTTTGTATGAAGGTAGAACTAATCAAGAGACACGTCACATTAAAAATGAGCAGAAAATCTTCATGCAGGACTCAGATTTCACCGTTTTTTGAAAAATAAATACTGCATGAAAGTGTGAATTAATAACAGCAGTGACAGTAATCAAGTGAAATGAGTTTATCTTTAGACGAGGTTCACTGACCTCAGCTGCACCGCTCCATCCAGACACATTAAAATGCAGATTATTGTTTTTTAATGTGCAGCAGTGTTGCCTGCAGTTCACCAGGCTGCAGCTGGAGGGCGCTGCAGAGCTCAGATCCTGCAGCAGCAACACACACACACACACACACACACACACACACACACGTGTGACAGATGGTTAGAAGAGATGCTTTAAGTGTTTGAGAAAACATCCAAACCCTCTACTCAAAGGATTATCACTATCACTCCAAAAGTGATTGACAGGTCTTTTAATACAGGACCCGAACCCCCGACAACAACGAAACACAAGTTGTTAATGTTTTTAGCTGCTATTAAAGGCTTATTAATACGACTTAAACACACTCATACACAAGGAAAGTTCCATCTAGACGTCAGAGTGTGAAATGTATATTTACCTGCTATTTATATGGTCAAAAAATGCAAAATGATCACAGATTTTTGACACTACAGGCAGAAACATCAGGCTCAGTGTTGAGATGTGAGGCTATTTATCTTCCTCAGCACGTCTTCTTTCAGACCAGTGAGAAGAAAACATCCAAAGTCCACGTTTAGGAGTTTATTTTACTAACTTTGTCTATATGCGTCTGTCGATTTCTCCTAAATTCACCAAAAATGAGCATCTGATAAAGCCTCATTTGCATATTTAAAAAAGAATTGTCTTAATGTAAGTAATCCACCGGGGGAGCTTCTATCTAGTCTCCCTTGTGAATGTTTTTAGCTGCTTTAAAGGTTTATTAATACGAGTTAAAGACACTCAAACAAAAGGAAAGTTCCATCTAGAAGTCCGTCTGAAACGATGCTGTCTATGTATATTCACCTGTAATTTATACGGTCAAAAGATGCAGAATTACCCTTTAAATGACCTGATTTCAACTGATGCAGGTAAATAACAAACGCTTTAAATTTAAGTGACTTTTCTTACTTTATTACACAGAGGACAACAAACACACAAAAACAAAGAATTTCACACTGGAGCAAAACAAGAATATATGATAATAAAAAGAAATAAAGTGACATTTCTATGTCAAATACACAAGTTCACAAAACATCGTAGGAAAACATATACTATGTATAAATACTTAGAAATACTTAGAAATACTTCTATAGTTCTACACAGGGCTGGTTATTGAACATTAACACTTTAAAAAAAAAAATGTTCCCGTTGAATAACTGCTCAGATTTGTACTGAAAACACCTTTTAAATTCCTCAAAAAAAGCTCTTTAAAAATATAATTTTAATACAAAACAAACTATTCAAAAGCTCGAAGCCACGCCCCCTTTTCTGGGGGGGTAGAGAACCAAAGTCCCTTATACCATTGCAGAAGAAGAAAGGCGCAACAAAGTCTCGCCGATCGGCCCTTGATGCCGCGACGTTTTACTGAACAAGTGTGTAAATGCAAAAGTGCAGATTATCACATGTGCGTTATAAAGATGCAACATGTGTCAGACAGCTCTGGTGGTGGAAAGTGGATTTTGTTTTTCTTTTTATAAAAAGCTAAGCTAGCAGTTTCCCCCTGCTTCCAGTCTTTGTGCTAAGCTACGCTAAACACGGCCTGATGTCTTTCTCTTTCTCAATTTAGTTTTCTTCATCAGAAAAGCGAACTCTTCTGTGTGTGTAAAAGTAACTCATGGGGAATATTAAGATTAAAACATTTCAGTGAGAACTTTAAATAAATCACAACATGTTGTAGTTGTTCTTACGATTTAGCTTCCGGTCTTTGTGCTAAGCTAGGCTAACGTTACTGCTAACCAGCTCATTTCCCAACATGTCACCGTGACCCTTTGGAGAAAATCAGAAGTGTAACTTTTGCTCTCTGTAGGAAGAAGAACAGAACTTCTCGATGGATCATCTGCTGAGCTCCTCCTGCAGCTCATTCAGGATGTAGTCCCCGAACCCCCCCGCCGGCTCGCTGCCGCAGCCCACCCGGCGGGCGCTGGTGAGCAGGTCTCCCAGCACTTTTAGGCGGTCGACCCGCGGCGCCAGGAAGTGGCTCTTCACGACGCTGGCGGCGTGCGGGTCTCCGTGGCTGCGTGCGAGCTGGCTCAGCTCCACCAGGACGCCGACCTCCTCCTTCAGCTGGAGCAGCAGCAGATCCAGAGCCGGCAGCAGCGCGCAGACGGCCGCACAGCCCGGCGTCTGCAAATCAAAGATGTCTGAGCGGTAAACTACAGCAAACACTATTTAACGGGCTCTTCCTCGATGCTACACGCGGGAGCATCGAGGAAGTTTCTCCGTAATCATGACGAACCAAACAACATCGTTGCTTTTTATTCCAGACGGAAAAGCTCCAGTTGTTGCTCTTTTCATCAAGATCTGTGCAGGAAAAAAGAAAATGGGACTCGTTTCCCACTCCACCTAGATCTCTCTTCAGGTATATAGGGAAATATTAAGGAGAAATATTCATTTTTTATTTTGCATTTCAAGAATAAAGTCAAAAAGTCTAGAAAAAAATCTGAAAAGTTCCACTTTAATCTTGAAATGTCAAGTTTGTTCTCGATATTTTGACTCATCTTCATTCTTCAAATGTAGAAAAAAACAATCTTCCCTCTGATTAATGCTTTTATTTTTCCTAAAGTTCCACTTTATTCTTTCTTCCCTTCAGACTCAGTTCACACGTGTTTTAAATCCACTGACCTCAGATGACCGGAGGACGAACAGCAGCTCAGCTGTGCAAAGACCTTTGGCTTCTACGGAAACGAGATGGAACATCGGACTCATCGGACTCATCGAACTCATCGAACTCATCGGACTCATCGGACTCATCGGACTCATCGGATTCATCTGATTCATCTGATTCATCTGATTCAACTGATTCAACTGATTCATCTGATTCAACTGATTCATCTGATTCAACTGATTCAACTGATTCATCTGATTCATCTGATTCATCTGATTCATCTGATTCATCTGATTCAACTGATTCATCTGATTCAACTGATTCATCTGATTCATCTGATTCAGGAGCCAAAACGGAGCCAAACTGAATCCAAGTGAAACTGAAGGAAGACTGCGAGGCGATGTCTCGCCGTGGTACACGCCGCTGCGAGAGACGGATAACAAGGTGTCCCAAACTGCTGCTGACTGGCTCGGGGCCTCAGCCCTGAAACGATTTTACACGACTCATAAACCCGGGCCGGCGGTCGGAGGCCACGCCGCGACGCTGCGACGCGCCAACGCCACTGCCGCTTGGCCATCTGGAAACGCCATCAGCACCGCCGTCCCTCTGCCGCAGCATTAATCTCGCCAATTTTCCGGAACTCAGGGGGGGAAATGTACACCCTGACCGGCTTTAGGCCAGAGTCGGGGGGCCAGGTCTCCAGGGCTTTACCCCCCCCCCCCTCCCTCCCCGGCCTCTCGGTATCTTAACCCCGCCCGTCCCCGATGAAGACGAGATCTCTGCCATTGGCGGGTGAAGAAGCAGCAGAGACAGAGGAGACACCTGCTCCGGCACAGGAGGAGAAATAAATCCTGCTGATGGGAGTAAAACGAGATCGCTGTTACAGACTGGAGCGTCTCTGTCTCTCAGATAAAGTTCAGATCGTAAATTTAGTTTCAAAATGGATCCACAAATCAAGTCTTCATACCGGATCATCTAAACGCCCCCCCGCCCTGCTGAAGTGCCCTGACCTCTGACCTCTGACAGTAAAGTACATTTACTCAACAACTGCTCAACTGACGCACTTATCCCGACTTAGACCTCAACTATAGAAGGAAATATTGCACTTTTATCTGATTATCTATATTTCTGGTTACTTTTACACCCAAAACCTGAAATCTTATCTTGTTTGCAGTATATAAAGTAGTTCAAATGATCTCAACCCAATAAAACTTCATCCAAACTGCAATAATACGACAGAGTAAAGGGCCATTCTGCATAATTCTGCAGGAACTTCTGATGCACAATAAGAACATTTTGCTGATCCATTTACCTCGGAACTCGGAAAACCATGAGCTTTGTTAGCTATTGTTAGCAATCCCAGTTGATTACAACCGTAGTGAGTTAACTGGGATTGCTAACAATAGCTAACAAAGCTAGTTTTCCATTAGCGTGTAAAACGTGCAGAAAAAAGATGCAGGTATTCTGGTGCGTTCCAGTTGTACTGGGAAGGGAAGGCTAATGGAAAACTAGCTTTGTTAGCT
>CALSBV010011736.1:0-15452 GCA_943590825.1 Bovichtus diacanthus
GTTGCTCTTTTGACTTCAGATGATGGAGTTATGATTGTATTAATCTCTGCTGTTGGTGTAATGGCTCTTTTAGTTTCTAAAGTTGGTGTTTTCCTCTGGGGATCTGTGCCCAGTGAAGGAGGCTGAGCCTTCGGTGTTGTACCTCTTCTGACCTCAGATGCTTGACTCAAATCTTGTTTTGTTTCTGCTGGTGTTTTACTTTGCGGTACTGTGCTGCCAATAGCGGTTAATCCAGCTGTGTCATACACCGGTGGGGTTCTGGATGACTCGTAGTAGGATGTGCTCGCCGTGTACATCCTAATTTGGGGGACATCAAACATCGGTCTGGGCGATCTTGAAGGTTCGGTTGCTTTGAATGTTGGACGTGGGCTTTTGCATTTGACGAGTGGGGTCAACACAGTGAGAGGGCGAATCACAGCTTTACCTAGTGTTGCTGAATGAGGAGTGGGACCTGGACTTTTTGTCTGTGGGGTTCCTCCAACTGCAGCAGGTCTAAGACCAGCATGCGTTTCAGCAAATGTGCTAAAAGCTGGCTTTTTCACTTCAGCAGCTGGTACTGTTGCCTCAGGTGCAGAAGAAGCTGGCAGTGATATTATGGGCACCGCTACCACGGCGACTGGCCACGGAGCTGATGAGACTCCAGAAAGGTGGGTCGATGCAGAATAGGAAGAAACTGTGGCAACATTCTGCGAGTAAGAGTACAACTGAGGTGCCACCGTCTGAGGGGAGAACCTCGCTGCTCTGCCGAAAGCTGCACGCTGCGGGTAAGGGGATGCCACATGTTGATACAGCGGCCTGACGGTGAACCGCGGAGGCTGCTGGACGCTGAAGAGGCTGAACGGCGTCTCTGGAGTCTTGGGAGGTGTGGAGTGGTCGCTGTGCTCGAGGTCAGGGCTTGCTTCGTTCACAGGGGAAAGGCTGGAGCGGAAAAGCGCGGCGGGCTGTGATGCCTGAGCGGAGGCCTTTTTCTTGGCGCTTCTTTTGAGGAGCTTCTGAAGCCGAACGTTGTCCTTTCCAGGCTTGGGCAGCAGGGGCGGGGGGTACTGCTGGTAAAGCAGGCCCGGCTGGGTGACAGCATCGTAAGCGACAGCCATGAGCGCGTCAGCACTCTGTGGAGAAAAAGACAAAAACTGTCAGTAAAGGGAGCTTCTTAGCGGGTCATTTGTGTAAAGTATATAATAAGTTCAGGACGAATTCCAGACGAGACTAAAACTGTACCTGTTCTAAAATATCTGCACCCATCAAAGTTTTTTAAATGTCTTTGTGAGCTTTTGCTCTGCTGCAGATTTTAGTGGGTTGACAGTTTTTATCTTCAGGTTGTTTTTTTCCGATGAGATTGGTCTTTTATTGGTCATTAAATAGACTATTTAACTTCCACCATAACTGTGAATCTTCAGCAGTCACTTCATTCTGAACAAGAAAGCAAAATTGAAAAAATCCAACCAATAAAATGATCAACATTTTTGAGGTTAAACTACAGTATATTGTTAGTTCAATCTAAAAGTGATAAAACCTGAAACTTTCCAAAGGACTAAAAGCAACTAAATTGACGTTTGGAGTATTTTATAAAATCTGCATATTTAACATTTTCCTTTTGTGTCTTTTTCAGATTTATATCACGATGATTACTGAAGTGTCGTCTCTTCACGTGGTTTTTACCTTAATCCTGCAAAGACGTAAAGCTCGATATTTCATTTACATCCAATAAAACACTTTTTCTGACTCTTAGTTGGTCAACTACAAACCAACAGCTCAAGTCCAAAATCTCATCAAATGTCTATATTTGTTCAATTTCCTCTTTGTTTTTGTATTTTCTGACATTAAGTTTCTATTATTATTATTGTTATTATGTATATATCTGACTGAGCCTTAATGTTTCCGTATTCTTCTCCACCACAGTGTTCAGCTGAACTGAGTCCTTGTATGATGGTGTTGAGTAAAACTGTCTCTTTTGTTTTTATATTCATGTGTAATTGATAGATGACGCTTCGTTATGTTTTCTGTTCTGCACTTAAACTTTGGCTAAAGAACGAGCTGAAACAGTTGATGAATACTTTGTGGAAAAAACGTAAAAAGCAGAGTTAATACTGATTCAAAAATAACACTGAAAGTATAAAAATGAGTTTATTGGCTCACTTGGTTCAGTTCTTATCCCCTGATCTATACAATCAAACTCTATTTCCTGTGTATGTTTTTATCACCTTTTAATATCCATTTCCTGAGATGTCTGATTGTCTGTGTTTGTAACCCTTTTCTTAAATAAATTAAAAATCATTTTATAATTTTGCTTTGCCCTCCAACAGTTGTTTTTTCATACGTGTTGTTAAACTCCTGAACACATCATTACATCCTTTTTACGTCCAGCGTGGTCCAGAGGAAGAATTCCTTCACTACACAATAAATATCAAAAGGAAACTTCCTGATTATTTCCTGATTAACCCTTTAAAAAGTTTAAGTTTACTTCTTATATTTCATATTTCCCCCTTTATTCATTGTTGTAATTAATGTAGTGAAACAGTTTTTATTTTGTTATTGCTTTTACTGTTTCTGTTTTAATATATAAAGTGCCTTTGAGTACTATACAATTAAAATGTATAATTATTATTAACATTATTATTATTAGTTTAGGTCCATAACTAAAATAGATGATAAAATAGCAATAATAATAATAGCTTTATTTATATAGCAGAGTTTACAAAGTGCTGACAGACAAAAAAAAGGAAATATAAAAACAGAAAGCTTTATTTATCACGCAGGATTTAAATAGTTTGAATAGCTCAACAGCTGATGACATTTCTGTCGCGGAGTTTAAAAAAAAAAATCTTTGGAACTGATTTACCAAACGGCTTTTTTTTTAACACTGTGATGCTAAAATTCAATTAAAGTAAGAACTTTATCCACAAAGCGCTTCAGTTAAAAAACCATCATAAAACCAAGAAAGCACACATCAAAGAGTTAAATAGAATATAAATGAGACGGAAATAAAACACCATTTTTTTTAATTAACTAGTAAAACAAATGCATGATAAATACAAATTAAGTAAAAATGTCAATTAAAAATGATGTCGCTTCAGAATTTAAGTGTGATGAAGAAAGAAGGAGAAGTTCTCCGCCCACTAAGGAGCCTGTGATCCTTAATATATATAATAACAGTCAGTAATCTGCTTAAGTTACAGAACATGTGTGTTAAAGTCCGCACACTGAGGATGACTCATGTTTGTGTGAGTTTATAAAAGCTGAGAACCAGCAGGAGGATCGAGCTCCACTCCTCCTGGATGATGTTACCGCCTCACAGCTGATCCTGGAGGCTTTTAAATCGGCCTAATTTTAGTTTGGAGGCCGGCCAATCACCTGCTTCGCTTTTTTAAGACTCCTGGCTTTTTACAGGCTGCATCACTTTCCCGAAAACAATAAATCAGAGTGCTGTGATGCAGATCAGATGGAGCCTCTGCAGCTTCAGCTGCCGCCAGGGCATCAGAAACAAACTCCACGTAACAGAAGCCTCGCGTAGAATACCTGAGATTATGTTTCAGCATCAAATGCAGTTTGAGGAAAGTGTATTCTTATGAGTTCGTAAGGCTTGTAAGCAGCTTTTCATCAAACAGGTGCAACAGCACCAGAGGATTCATTATGATCCATGCTCAGAATTATTACAATAATGAAGGTTTAAGGTTTCATTTCTGGTGCCAATGTCCCACAAATGGTAAGAAAATGTCCGTTTGTGACCTTAAAATGATGCGACTCAATTAGTCTTTTCCACATAACACGAATAAACGTTACTCGCAAATACGAAACTTTTCTTAGAGCCCTAACAGGAGAGTAGCTGAAAATGTAAAGTTTGTGCTAAAGGTGGTGTTTAGGGAAAGTCATGAGCTCATTAAAATCAAAGTGGTTCATCCTCTGGGGAGCTGGGATGTGACACCACAACATCTTCCCACGTAAAGACATATAGATGTGTGTATATATATATATATATATATATATATATATATATATCTGCTGAAGGGTGAAAGTGAATGCAGGGCATGTGACCTCATGACATCACAGCCCCGACGACACGGATAGGGCGTCGGCCAATCACACGAGAGGACAATAATGCAACGTAAAAGGATGGAGGACATTGGTGGAGCTGGGTTTTTTTTCTAATTCTGATCCCTGAGAAGTAGAACTAAAACTGCAGCAGCCTCACGTTAAGTCTGAGATCATAGCTGACCATGCAGTCTGTACAAAAACAACTGTTTCATATCTGCAGTTTATTATGAGTGTCACCTCAGTGAAATGTACTGTAGGCCAGGCCCCCCCACACACACACACACACACACACTCTCCCACCTCCCTCCCTGAACCTGCTGCCTGACACATGAGAGCCCACTCCTCCTTTTAAGGCTCTGGTAGGTTCGGTATTTGGAGCGCCTTCAGGATGCAAGTTCAAAAGAGGAAAGGGTAATAATAGCCGTGTAATAAAAAACCAAGCTGGGCCACAATGGCCTCCTTAAGTAAATGAATCCAGCCCAAAAAGAAGCCACTCAGTGAAGTTACGAGGCTTCACAAACACAGCAAACAGTTTTAGAGTTTAGATGGAAAAAGAAGGAACATACCAGGTAAAAACTTGTTGCTGGTAGTCAAAGCGCTCCAGGCAGGTTCCCCTTGAAATGACAGGAGAGAGCATTGATTCAGGTTTAATATCACACTCAACTTTATTCCTCATAATTACACAGCAGGAAGGTTGAAGTTACAATGTGCTCATCAGTCAGTCATGCCTTATCGCAGGTAAATAACAGGGCAGAGTGTGTTGTAGAAGCGGTGCGAGGCTAACACTTAGCTCAGCCCTGCTGGTGCAAAAGCACCCTGAGCTCTGCAACATGTCGGCTCTGTGGCTGCAGAGGTCGGTGGTTCTGCATTCGACAGCAGAAGCCGCCCTGACGCTGCTAACAGCTTCCCCGCGCTCTATCTGCAGAATAAAATGTGTAATTATGCCGTGTTTACCTGTGCGACTGCTGCTCGGGGGGCGGCCGGCCGGCTGCTGCCTGCTTGTCCCAGCCCGGAGTGTCAGAGCGGCAGGTTCATGTTGAGCCCAACTCGACCCCCCTTCCTACAAATGGAAGGAACAGACGCCATGGCAGTCCAAAAATAAAACCTGAGCCCTGTGAGCTGCTCAGAGTGACAGCAGAGCGAGGCGAGACGCAGCGCGGACAGGCCACAGGACCTTAGGTTTCACCACCTCAGGGCTCTAAAAGTGGGGTCCGAGGGCCACCCAGGGGTCCTTCAGGGATGTACTAGGTTCCTCCGAAAAACGAGGAATGGTTTTTATTTCTCATTCTGTAGAAATGATTCAGGGGTTCTTGATGGGTTTGGTGATTTTTGAGGTGCTTGGTGGGGGTTCAGGGCTCATGGTGGTGGTTAGGGGTCCTTCAAGAAGTTCCAGGGATATTTGAGTAGGTTCTAAGTATTAGTGCTGTGAGGGTCCTATTCGAAGGGATTTTAGGAGTTCTTTATCCCTATTTGAATGTCAGGCATCACTATTTCTAAAGGACACTTTCACCATCCATCGTCCAATTGATACTTTCGGTTCATTTTCTTTTTAGTCTGGTTCAGTTTCACGGAGAACAAATTAAAAGTGACCAACGATGGACAAGGGCCGGAAATGTCCTCGCAAACAAGAGCAACAAGAGCAGGTTTGGTGTCACTGGCAGGAATCCTGCTTTGATGTTCCCACCAAACAGGAACGTGTTTATTACGAACATCTCCGCGTTAAGGCTCCTGGTTCTCAACAATATGTTCAACAGCGTTTTTTAGAACAGTTCCTGTAATTGGGTCGGATTATGTTCTGACTGCCATCGAACCACACTAGCGTGGGCGGCTGTGGTCGATCCCCGGCCTCTACGGTCAGCATGTCTAAGTGTCCTTGAGTAAGATACTGAACCCCAAATGGACAACGGTGTGTGTGTGCGTGTGTGGATGGTTATCTCTGATGAGCATGTGGCACCTTGTAGCCTCTGACTCTGTGTGAATGCTGATGTGTTGTAAAGCACTTTGAGTGATCGCAAAGATTGGAAAAGTGCTTTATAAATGCAGAACATTTAGCATTTGTTTGGAAAAAAGGTCTGTTTTTGGTCCGCAGCAGATGGACTAAATCCTGCCGTATGGTAGGTTCAGGGTCAGGGTCAGGGTCAGGGTCAGGGTTGGCTGTGTGAGGATTAAAATACTGTGCTTTGACATTATAGCACCGTGTCCTTTACCTGGAACTAATGAAACATGGCGTCAGTTTATGCAGGACACAGAAGTCATACGGACAAGCTGAGAGGAACCAATCAGACTCATCATTAAAGACTCCATCCTCACTGATCCCTGCTCCACACACTGCTTTTCCTCCACCACCCCAGCCTCCACCTTTCTAGTTCAGAGTCCCAACATGGTTAAAATGGTAGTTAAGTTGCTTTGGGCGTTTCGACATTGCGCTTCCTGCTTTGGCTTAGCACGGTGCTCTAAAATTGAAGGACTTACTTTATCGCCTTCAGACAATCCCTGGAAAGAAAGCAGTGAAAATGAATTAATTATTTCTTAATTTAACTTCTTTGTGTTTTCAGTATTTGTGGCAGTTATGGCTAAAAGGCCACACACCCGCAGTAACAAAGATTCAGAGCTCTACGACCAACTTTCACACTTCAGATGCGTCAGGACATCCTTACACGACCTTGAGCATAAACTTAGCATTTAGTTATAGTTTATGAGGGAACTCCATGGGTTCTTCAGGGAGTTTCAGAGATACTGCTGAAACTCAGACTATGACACCCAGGGAGGATCTTTGGTCCAATCCCAATGTCAATGGCAGCAAAGCAGATTTACGGAGAGTGTGCGTAAAGGTCTCCAAACGTCTGCGAGATGCCGCTCATGCACCTCCCCGTCTGCGGGTGTGGACATTGGGATTGGGCCTTTCTGAAATGTTGTCAAATCAAATCCAATCAAATCAAGTTTAAGCCCAATATCACAAATTATACATGTGTCTCAGTGGGCTTTACAGACTGTACAGGATACGACCCCCTCTGACCTCTGACCTCTGACCCTCACAGCGCAAGGAAAAACTCCCTAAAAGAAACCTCACAATTAGTGGAGGAAATATGGAAGAAACCTCAGGGAGAAACTGAGGAGGATCCTCTTATATATTATATATTATATATATATAAGAGGATCCTCTCCCAGGACGGACAGACGTGCAATAGGTGACGTGTGTACAGAGCAAACAACATAGTTAAAAATACAGCATGGACAATCTATGTGACAGAAAACATGATGTGATCGTATATAAAAAAGATGGATCAGGATCAATAAAGCTCCTGGTGTCAGGCAGGACCAGGGCAACAGGTGCAGCCAGGATTCATGATCCAGAAGTAAACTTTAATAGTGAAACCTGCCAGATGTGAGGGTATCAGGGGGTTACAGGAGGTTCTGAAGGGGTTGGGTTTGGCGAAGGGGTTCCAGGTGACTTTTGTGGGATCTCTATGTTGGGGTTTTGGGAGTCCAATATATACAAGTTATGTATTCTTCCTACTTATATTTGTGATGCTTTTTATTATTGTGTATCTGTAAACTGCCCACGTGAAGCCAGTCGTCCCCTCGCTGTTTTTCCAGCCTGTGCTGAATTAGCTCCTAATTAGGGGAAGTTATTTAAGAGAATCTGAGTCTCTGCACTGGGGAGCTTTTGCCTTTTAATTCCTTCTCTCCAGTATACTTTGGACCAAACCTCCCTGTCCTGACAGTATGTGAGGATCATTGAACACATTGCCTTTGTGCAGTTTGGCAGATTACATGTTTGAGCTGGAGACATGTCAGTGCAGCAGGACGTCTTCGGCTTGAGCTTCGTCTGTTTCTGTTTCTGTGCAAACATTTGACACTCCCACATGTAGACTCTGCGTTTGGTATTCTGTCATTGTGGCACCCTCTGTAGGAAATGAGAGGATCATTCAGGACCCCGTACCACAGATGCTGCTGATAAGTCAAGCCGAGGGGTTTGCTGAATGATTCGTGCTGCAGTTGGTTAGACTTTCAGCTCAAAGACATAAGCAACAGATCAAACTGATCCTGTATTTCTCTCTGGAAATAAAAGCTACACTCAGTCACTCGTTCTCCGTCAGATAACAAATGTGCTTCAATCTAATACGAATCATCAAACTATGAATGTTCACATTTATACCAAACAGTTCGGAATTAAAAGTCCATCTTTCCTTTGTCGTAAACCAAAGAGGAGGATGTTGTTTGTGTAGAGTCTCAGTTGTCATTTAATGTTGTTTTTGCATGTTTTTACAACCTACATGGAGTAAAACTGATGCAGTAAAAACAAATGCAGTGATTTTTGGCAGGTTCTTGTTGGTTCTTGCAAAGCAGGGAGTGAAAGAAAACAAGCGCGAGACGGATCAGCGTGACGGGTTTACAGCCTGGAAAGACATCCAGGTTCTTCTTCTTTTGACTGGACATCATGTTGATGTGTCCCAGACTTCTTTAAGAGGCTCAGGATCACCACCTGCCTCGCGTCCCTGACGTCCTCCTCTTGGTTTCAGATGAAATTTGCTTGCCTAATGCAGCTGCCCCCAGAATAGCAACCTGGGGGCGTCTTGGCTGCCCCCTTCTCCAAACTTGAGCCTCCCACCTTAGCATGCGACCCTTCCATCTCCTTATTGAGTGCCAGCGGTGGGAGGGGGGCGCCGGAGTCGCGGACCCTGCCCCACCCGGAGGCCCCGGCCTCGCCTCCAGGCCCTCTCTTCGGCCAATGGGGAGGCCGAGCGGATCGCGTGTCACTATAACAGAAGGACATAATCAGCGCGGTAAGTTTGCAGAACCTTACAGCCTGTCTCGGCCAGCTGGGAGTTTCCTTCTTTCAGCTTTTCTGAGGTAAGAAAGATAGAAGTGAGTGAGTGTGTGAGTGGTAGAGAGGAAGGTGCAAAGTCCCCCCAAACATCACCCAAACTGAGGACGGCTGAGTCCACATGTGTTGAAATCCCTGGCACGAGTAGAGGCTGCTGCCGGGGTCAGGGGTGAGCAGGCCGCACAGTGGGATGCTTTTGCGTTTTGAGCTCAGCGCCGATGTTTGATTGCAGTTGTGTTGCCGGAGAAGCCGACAAGCAGTGGAGCTTTTGACACCTTTCGTGGTATCTCCAAATTGGAGAAATGTATTATTTGGAGATCGTGTAAAACCTTCAGCCGATGTTAAAATATAAAAGCGTTCCTTCGTTTAAAAGTCCCGACGTGCGTGCCGGACATCCTGTTGTCTGAAAGGGCTTTGTTGTTGTTTTTGTGCCGGTTTGGTCCGAGTCCAGCGTCCCAGCGGAGCTTCATACCTGAAGGATTTACAGACGGCTTAAAGCCTTCCAAGCAGCTTTCCGCTTCAGGAGACAGAAGATGACACTAATGAGTTTTGAGAACAGCGGCGATGAATTTGTGTTGGTGTTTTTGAAATGTTAAGCCGGGGACACTGCTGTCACGTTGTCTTCGGACGCAGGTTTTCTTTCTTGGCTCGCGTGTTTCACATTGTTGCTGAGGTCCATTAGTGAAGCTGTAAATCGGGCGTGGCATGTGTGTGCATTAAAGCGCACATAGCTTGAGGATAAACAGTTTAACATCTTGGAACAGGAGCCAAGAACCTCAACAGTACCGATATGACGTCACGGTGTAAACACAAAATTGAGTTTGGAATTTACAAGAATCAAAGAGCAAATACGAGGAAGCTTTTAGCATTAGCCCTTTAACCTTCACGGCTGCCTTTCGGGGTTTATTTTAATTCCTGAGCAAAGTGGCTGCAGTCAGCGGGGAGCCTCGGGAACGTGATTGAAGGAGCCATGTGAGAGCGAGACGGCCAGATAAGGAGATGGCGGTGGGATTATGGGTAATGGTCCAGGGGAAGGAACCCAATCTTCAGCTTCGCGTCCCCTGAAACCGGATCTGCGACCTGCGCAGCTGTGAGATGGAAATAGTTGTGATGTCGGGCGCATTCATGGTGGCCTCACGCTAATCAGACGAACGGGAAACTAATCCGGCATCTAATCGCTGATAGATTCAATTATGAGGAAATGTAGGTCGTGTGTGTTTATCGTCTGGACTTTCACTACTGAGCAGTGGTGGACAAAGTGCTCACATATCTCACTAAAAGAAGTAATACTACAACGTGAAAGCACTCAGATATTTCACTAAAAGTAGAAATACTACAACGTAAAAATACTCAAAGTCAAAGACCTGCATTCAAAATCTTTCTACAAACGTATAAGTGCCAAAAGTAAAAGTGCTCGTACAGAATAATCAATATTATATTATTGGATTACAATTATTGATGCATTCATGTGTTCATCACTTTAAATTTGCAGCTGGTGAAGGAGGCATTTTAATGACTTTATAAACTGCTGGGTAGCACATTTATATTAATACATCATAGTTTGATGACTATTGTGGATTAATAATCTAACTGTGCAAAGTAACCGTCAGATAAATGTAGTAAGAAAAAGCATAAAGTAAAATAAAATGGAAATAGCTGAGTAAATGAGAATGGTTATAGAAGTGACAGAATCTACAGATTAGTCTTTGACACCTTGGTGCCGGATGGATGCAGAGTGATGGGACAGGGCCCGACCTTTACCACGACCCCCCCGCAGCAGGATTCTTCTCCTCGCAGCAGTTGAGAAAACGCTGTTGGCCTGAATCTAAGTTTGGCTCCGTCTCACTTATCGTCAGAGAAGCAGATTCAGGACTGAGGCTCCAATTTCAGACCAAAGTTTTAACGCTAATTATAAACCAATTTGGATGTGTCGAATATCCAGGTTTTCAAAACGAGATTGTGGTAAAACATTTTAAATACTGAGGGACAGTGTTTTTTTTTCTTCGTTTTTTTTTTTAAATGAACCTACATGAAGAAGTTCTTTCTCGAGGCGGGGCTGAGGTATGTGCAGGCGGCAGGGTGGGGTCGGACGCAGATATTCAAGACATCTGCAACTTAATCCTGAGCTATAAATACAGACTTTAAATTCCCCTCTTCTCTTTTGCCTTCTAGGTTGCAAAGTCCACTGTCACCATGTCTGACACAGAGGAAGTGTAAGTCCACTCACATTTTTCATTCACAAAGTCGAACCCATCTGTTGAGCAGTTTGGCAAAATACTGTGAACTCGGGCTACATTCACAAGCTCGTTACTTAAACTGACATTATTTCGTCAAACTGCTGCATCCGTGGTGTCGCTTGAATTTTCATGCTGATATTCTGATTAAATTTAAGTCTAAATCTGAATTTTCTTTTCTGTCTTGCAGCGATCAGGTCGGGGGTAAGTTGCACCATTTTTCCTTGTTTAAAAGAAAATAAAATCCCCAAAAATCAGGTCCAGGTCCAGGCCGGAGTTCCATGCTGAATCCCAGTTTTATTTCTGAATCCTGCCTAACTGATTTTCCATCCCCTGTAGAGTTATTTGCACTGGATGCACCGTATGTCTCCAGGTTTGGCTTGACTCCGTCCAGATTCAAGTTGTGCAACGATGCTCTACTATGGTTTTAGGCTCAGACATTATGTCCCGCTGTGGTGTGGTTGCAGGCACCGATGATGGCATCAGGACAGTGTGGAATAATGAGAACAAAATTTTAAAAAAAAAACCAAACCTGCCCTGACCTGTTGTCAACAAGTCCTGCAGCTCTGCATGGCGATGTGCAACTTCACAGTCCTCCTGAGCTGAGCGGCCCTGCAGCTCCGCGCCCCGACATTCGTGAGGTTTAGCGGCACTTTGGCGTGGCGTCTGCGAGCTCTGATCACATCAGGAGGACTGTGTTGTGTTTGCTACGCTTGGATCCCCAGTGTACCCACATTTTGATCCTATATTCTGTCAAAAATGGGTACAAACGGGATCTTTTAAAAAATGTTCTTCTGCTCCTTTCTTTCTCGGATGGACGTAAAGAATACGATGGTAAGACGTAGCCTGCGGACGATAAGTCTCCTGCCATTCATACTAATTTGTCAGACATTTTCTTTCACAACGTGTGTCCGTCCGTAGGTTCCACGTGTGGCATGCTGGTTAACACTAACGAGATAAATGAAACAAGACACGGGGGGGGGGGGGGAAAAGACAGGATAGAAATGTGTCTCTTTTATTTCTGCCCCGAGCTGCAGCGCAGGAACCTTCAGGAATCAATCGCATTTCATCCATCGACTGACCTTTTCCCTCCTCTAACCGCCTGCTGTGTCACACGCTTTAGCGCCATCCGGGGGCGGTTTCCCCAAACTGCCTCGCAATGAAACCTCATATCTCACATCTCCATCTACTCACCACCTCCACCCTTTTCCTTTTTCTCCTGCTTCCATTAACCCTCTCACCGCCCTTCCTCTCCCCTGGTGACTCGCTGCATGTTGTGTAGCTGTAGCAGAGGAGGTAGTAGAGGAAGTAGAGGTGGCCCCTGAGGCGGCCCCTGAGGCGGCCCCTGAGCCAGAACCAGAGCCAGAGCCAGAACCAGAACCAGTGGTAGAACCAGAGCCAGAACCAGAACCAGAGCCTGAGTCTGAAGGTATGTGGTACGGAGGGGGGAAGGGGCTATTCTATCATCCTTTCCCAGCCGACAGGTGCGCTCCGACGGCTGCAGCCAGCCAGACAGACCCACTAATCCTGAGCCGTCCGCTCATGCTAATGCTAACGCTACCGACAAAGTCAGAGACGCAGCACTCAGAGGAGCTGATGATGTCTTATAGAGAGAGAAACATATGTTCAGATGATAACAAAGCGTTTTACAGTTAGCGTATGAAGGCCCATATGTTTGCAGTAAAACCAGTTTTATGCTGATTTAGATTTAAAGAGCCAAAGTCCTGCTCCGTAGCCGCGTTAGCTGCTGTCCCGTTTAGCTTGCTGCTGCTAAAATGCTAAAAGGTTTTTTTAAAAATGCATTCATTACTTCATTCATTCATTCATTAATGAACATGTTTTAAGGGGGATTGATTCTGAGGTGAACTTTAGTGGACAGTAAAAAGTCCCATGCGAGTGTCTGTTGGCGCCAACGCGTTAGCACACAGTGCAATAAGTAACATTAGACTTTAGCTTCCTGGCTAACGTAACTAATGTGAAGTAAACGAATTACATTCAAAGTCTAACAAGAATAGAAACTTTTTTTTGTCAAGTCGTTCAGTAAACTTTGGAAATGCATCAAAATAAACGGAGATCTATTTAACCTGAGTGCTGAAGCGTTGGCGTCCCTAGTGGACAAAGATATCTGCAAACACAGCTAATATTTGATGGATAAATTCTATAAATTCTTTTCCAAAAAATAGAAATAGTGGGCAGTTTTATCAGTCTAACACTACTTATGTACTCTAAGTACTTGTTCTTGTATTTGACGTACGCGGTTGCTTTTTCCTTATTTTGATATCTGTTGAATGTGAACATTAGATGAAATAAATGCTTTATTTTGAGCCGCTTCTTTTAGGGCTATGCATGAAAAATAAAGTCAATTCAATAAAATTAAAAAAAAGAAGAGAAAAAGATGGCGTCTCGGATTTCATCTTTTTCTGAATTTTCCGCTTGTATTGTAGTCGCATGCCGGTGGGAAGTAGGAGATGCATTCACATGCTATGTTGATGAAAAATGACATTAAACAAAAGATTTACTGGCGCTAAATTCAGGATTTAACGCCACGTAAAGCTTTACATTTCTTGATAAATCAGCTGTAATTTGCTGCCATGTTGCATCATACATGTAAATCTAAATCCACAACTTTACCTTCCTGAAGTAGCACGTGAATTCAGGCTGCAACAAAACAAGACTTTACGTATATTCTCAAATATCGGCCTTTCATTTTAAAACGTCTCTGCTTTCTATGTATATTTTGTCATATTTTAGCCTCCCTATGTTCCCCAATCACTTCCAGATTTTATTTCTAAATCACTCGTGTTAAATGTGCATAATGTAAATTATAAGCAACTTGAGCCCCGGCTGTTATTTGAGAATGTAGGATATTTAAATGTGGTGAAGCTGCCGCACATTGACGCTGTTGTCTATCTGCTTTCTGTTCTGGATGCTTGCTGCATGCAGAGGCTGCTGAAGAGGAAGGTATGTTGATTTTTAAAACAAAACTTCTGCTGAATCTGAAATCTGTCATTCTGGTTTTGGGAGGACCACAGTGTCCAGGTCTGACGTCTGACTGCTGTTCACAAAATGTCTGTGCAAATTCTTTTTTTTTTTTTTTTTTTTATCTGTCTGTCAAAATCCAGGAGCGCTGGCCCATTGGAGAGTCTGAAATCCAAATTCTTAAAATAAAATAAAATTTTTAAAAAAAATAGCTTATTGAACTGAGAGAAATGAAAACTGCTAGTGGAGAAAAAGGGTGAAAGAATCTGAGATGCTAACACGCGCTTCACCGCGCTGCGACGCCACCGTTACACTCTTGCTATGCCTCGTCGTCTGCATGGCATGGAGCCGCCAGAGTCTGGGTGAAAAGGCACGAATGAAACGGGGGAAATGTCTTGCTTTGTGTAAACTGTCTTTTGGGGTCAAGCCAAAAGAACAAACACAAGACTTATGTTGTCGTCACGCGACATGAAAGTCACAACTTCACGTGACTTTTTCTTTTTTTTAAGATAAAAGAAGTTCTTCTTTTTTTTTTGGGTCATCTGTGTTACTGTAACTGCACTCGCTCAACATGGTGCTCGGATTTTCACAAAACCTCCGTGTTTCTTTTTGATATGTGAAGTTTTATGTTTGCTCTAACCCGGATTTAAACACCGAGGCTACAATTGTCCTTTTCTTTAAAAATCTTGAATCTAATATGTCATAAAGAGCTAAAATAACCTGCACTTTGATCCATGTGACGCCTGAGAGAAGCTTTGGTTCTAACCCCACGACATGTACTTGTCCCCTCTTCACTTCCTAACCTGCAGAGGAGAAGCCAAAGTTCAAGTAAGTTTCCTTCTCTTCAAATGATTTCTGTAGACATTTCCATCCGGAAAAATAAAAGAAAAAAGCATTAAAACAAGATTGTAATCAACGCCTGTGCACCTACAAACTTCTTCTCCCACAGGCCGAGCGCCCCAAAGATCCCCGACGGTGAGAAAGTGGACTTTGACGTAAGTGGACCGGAGTGACGACGCGCAGCATTTCTGTCCGTGTTGAGTTGTGTTGGGCTGAGGTGTTGGCTGTGCCCCCGCAGGACATCCAGAAGAAGCGTCAGAACAAGGATCTGGTGGAGCTGCAGGGCCTGATCGATGCTCACTTTGAGTGCAGGAAGAAGGAGGAGGAGGAGCTGATCGGCCTGAAGGACAGGATCGTGAGTCTGACACTGTCCCTTTAAGACGGAACTCATTCATACATATTCTCATATACTCATGACGCTACAGGAAGAACAAGAATGAATGAGAAACTTTCATGGAACTAATGACTAATAACTAATAAAATAATTCATTTATACCTTAAAATAATGACAGAGTATCTTAAAATAAATAATTAGTATC
>CALSBV010011745.1:24795-40447 GCA_943590825.1 Bovichtus diacanthus
TATAGAGAGAGATATATATAGAGATATATAGAGAGATATATATAGAGCGATATATAGAGAGATATAGAGATATATATATATAGAGAGATATATATAGAGATATATAGAGAGATATATATAGAGCAATATATAGAGAGATATAGAGATATATATATATAGAGAGATATATATATATATATATATATAGAGAGATATAGAGATATATATAGAGAGATATATATATAAAGAGCGATATATATATATAGAGAGAGAGATATACAGAGATATACATATATATATATATATATATATATATATATATAGAGAGAGAGAGATGTATATATATATATATATATATATATAGAGAGATATAGAGATATACATATATATAGAGAGAGATATATAGAGAGATATATATATATATATATATATATATATAGAGGGAGATATAGAGATATATATATATATATATATATATATAGAGGGAGATATAGAGATATATATATATATATATATATATCTCATTGGGGTGAAAGAGAGAATGTGGTGTTATGCTACATTAATAATCTCTGAATGTGATTGTAACCTTGAACACATTTGGTCATGTGACCTCAATAAGGCGTCAGAGGTTCTGTTTTACCTCTGCTGCTCGAGGTCCAGTGGGAAAACCAGCAGCAGGGGTTTGACCTTTGGGGGTCAGTGAAGGGAGAGAGGGCACAGACTGGATGGATTGAGTTTTGGAGCTGCGCTTCTTTTCCGCGCTGTAGAAAGAGGACGTCCTGAAGTTTCCTTCACTGCTGACTGCAGAGCGAGGTCTGGGGAGCAGCAGGATTGGAGAGGGGGTGTCCTCGCAGGGAGGGTCAGGGGAGGCAGGGAGAGGGGATCCCCGCGGGGTGAGGAGAGGAGAGCAGGTCAAACCCAAGGTTGGGGCTGACCTCTCGGCAGCTGTGAGGGTCCAAAACAAGCACAGATGTTTAAGCAGCTGGCCTCAGACGGTGGGCAGAGTATAAGGTCAATATATACATGCTTTTCTACATATCCATTTACAGTGAAGAGGCTGGAGAGCAATAGGGTCATTTATGTAACAGTTTGGAAACTTTCTGCTTAAAAAAGGTAAAATGCATCTAGTACAATCGTAGATCAATACACACAATGTTTTACACTTTACAGGGGTTAATATAAAAAGTCAGGACTGAAGCCAAGTAAATGTTTTTAATGTGATCGGAGCAACAATTTGGGTTTTAGGTGAAGAATTTTATTTTGTGCATAAATCAGAAATTCAAATCTTCTTTCTGGCCTTCAAAATAAAAGTGCTAATTTAACAGGGCTCCACTTTAAAGGCCACATGAGGACTTGACAGAGTGAATCAGGCCCCCCATCAGCCTGATTAATCTCCAAAGGCTGGAGCTTGTTAAACAAACAGGCAGGGTTGAGTGAAAACCAAATATTATCCTGCTATACAATCTTTTCAATGATGGGAAACAAGTTCCAAAGTGTCAAAAGGGCTCTTACGTAATATCTGTGGCCACTGTGATAGAATTAACGAACCATTTGACCCAGTATGAAACAAACATTAACTGATGTCAAAGGAGTCAAATGACTGTTGTGTAACTTTCCAGTCTCACATCTCATCCTCTCGATGAAAGGAGAGGACGGACAGAGAGACGGCTGGCGGGCGGCCCAGGAATCCTTCAGTCCATTCATCTGTTCTGGGGCAGGAACGACATTTTTCTTATTAAACTTCGAAGTTTTCGGAGGAACAATCTCAGGCCTCTGCTGCTGAAAAGCAAAGTGTTTCTGTTATAAAGCAATAATGTGCAGTGATGTAATGCTTTCCCCAGCTTAATACAGCTAAAAGGGAACATATTGATATTTGTTCACCTTTTGATGTTAAATGATACAGTGTGCTACATCTAGATACGTATACATTTTTGCTGAAACAGCTTTTGGGATGTTTCTAATGTTTCTACCAGCCATTCATCAGTCAAGTCAAGTTTTATTCATTGCATTCTATAAGGACGACATCTATCATTGTCATCTTTACATTCTTTTCTACATATTTCTCTTTGCAGAATTTTACATTGTCCAAATAGGATCATTCAGTCCAACTTCACGATAAACTTTGTATCATCAGATGTGCTTCATTCACACAACCTCAACCTAACTTTTCAAAGGGAAAAAGAGCTAAATACAGGGCTGCGCTCACACCTTGAATCCAGGTGGCTTTTTCAGATCTGACTGGTTGTTGCTGTCCAGTCTCCTGTGAGCATCTGCAGATTGCTCAGACGGAGTTTTTCTTTTCTTTACCTCTGGAACCTCTGGAACCTCTGGACGGGTCTTCTCACTCTTCCCCCGCTGGCCTACAAAATATCTCTATTGGCAGACAAACCAAAAAGAACAGTCCACTAATAACACAGCCATTATGCTAAAATGATTTGTATATTCCAGCTCAGTAAGAAGACTGTGGATTGCCAACAAGCTTTCTCACTGGGAAAAATTGCATGAGGCTGAACTTTTCTTGGAGAACAACTGCGTCCAACTGGGGAGTTCAGAGAGCTCGGATGTAAAATAGTTTGACAAGTTTGGATAGATGCTACTTTATACATGGCCATATTAAAATTATGTAACTTTATGGATGTCAATTCCAAAGTCACAGAAAATAAATAGTGAGCATGTGGTGATATGGATACGTTTGATGATATATTCAGACTTGCACATGCAAGAAAGATTCTCACTGGCTCACAATAACATGAGAAACAACCTCTACCTTGGAAGTGTGCGGCAGCTCCGCCTCCGACTGGCTGCTGTGACCGTTGCTCTCTGGCTTCATGGCGCTTGTGGTTGCTTGTTTGCTGCCAGTCTTTTTCTTTGTCACTCGGGCAGCCTCGTGAGTCTTCTTAGCATTCTGCAGATGATTAGTGGAGGAGTACTATTATTATGCAGACAAGGACAGTATGAGTTTAGTCTATTTCTCTCTCAAGACATAGACACTTTGCACAACAGTCGACTGTGTTGACAAAGGCAGTGAAGCCCACCAGAGTTTTTGTACTTGGGATGTGGAATCGGCCCAAAAAACATTTTTATGTATCATACTTTACTTAATGCCTGCGCATCTTTCGACCAAGTAATATCTACCATTCATACATGTTGACATGTACTATTTGTTGTTAAGATGTCTGCTCCATTGTAATGCTGAGGTTGATCTTACTGGTCTGTAGAATTACTTTAATTTACAGCAGGGCAGATCCACAATACAAAACTAGTCTCATAGGCATGTGCTTAGACAATTACAACAATAACTAAGTCATTTGTTTAGCAGTCTTTGAAAAGAGGAACAAACACATAATTAATGCACTTTAAAGGTTCAGTGTGTTGTTCCGAGCCACCTGCTCCAAATAAATAAATAACTGGGTCCATACATCTAAATTCATCCATCATCAGTTATTAGAAAACAACTTTATTATGTCAACCTGTTTATTTCAGTTGCAATAGTGTCATATTTATTGTATTCTAAGTTTTAGTATTATAGTGTATTGTCTTCTTTATATAGTGTATTCTTTATATAGTTAGTGTATTCTTTATATAGTGTATTCTTTATATAGTTAGTGTATTCTTTATATAGTTAGTGTATTCTTTATATAGTTAGTGTATTCTTTATATAGTGTATTCTTTATATAGTGTATTCTTTATATAGTTAGTGTATTCTTTATATAGTTAGTGTATTCTTTATATAGTGTATTCTTTATATAGTGTATTCTTTATATAGTGTATTCTTTATATAGTGTATTCTATAGTTAAACTCTTCTCTCTCCTAGTGTTGATATATTTACTGTGTCTAAATAACTTTTATAATCTTCACTTATATCCGTGTTTACTGTACGCTCCGTGTAACGTTACGTTTTCATAGTTTAGTTTCGTCCTCCGAGCTGAAATAGTCCTGAGGACAGACTGCAGCTACACTGACTCACTCATCTCACACGTGACGCGCTGGTCAGTCGTGCTGATGTCAGTAGATATGGTCTGTGACACTACGTCTGTTACCTCTTCACACTCTGTTGATCATGTTAGTTGATTGTTTTAATGTTTTAAGTTTAAATTCTGGCACGTGTTACACATTGAACCTTTAAAAAGTGACGATAAAGAAGATAGAGGGAAATATTTTGCCTTGGGAAAGGGAAGCTTCTCTGGTTCTGACTGGCTGTTGTCAGTGTCTGGTTCCCTGTAGCTCTTCGTAGAGATGGCAGCAGTTCTCCGGGGCCTGCTGCCTGCAGCGTGTGGTCGACTGGCTGCTGGCCTCACTCTCTCCTTCACATCAGGCTTCTTCTGATTAAACAACGACACTCTGTGGCTGACTGGGATAGTCACAGGCTTAAAGAGGCAGTGTGTAGTATGTAGGAGGATCTTTTAGCAGAAATGAAACATAATATTCATAACTTTGTTATTCGTGTATAATCAACTGAAACTAAGAATCGTTGTGTTATCGTTACCTTAGAATGAGCCCTTCATATGTGCGGATTCAGCCGCCGCCTGAATTTAATTGCTCCTAAAGTAATGCTGATTGATTTTATTTATGATATAGAGTTATGGTAAGGATGGGCGAGGTAAAGGTCTTGAAAGAGACCACGTGTTGCACTCGTTACCAGTCTTGGAAATGGAGGGGTGAGCGGAGGGCGAATCTGTTTGTTGCAACCTGCAATTTGTCATGAAGCCAAATCCTACACACTGTTCCTTTAAAACACAAGGTTTCTGAAACACAAAACAATAGTCTTACCTTATTGGCTTTGCTCTTTCCAGGCTTTAGAGAGGGTTTATCTGGGGATTCATCTGTTTTGAAAGAAAACCCATTCTGTTTATGTAAACACTCATTTCTTTAAATAATTGTATCAACATTCAGTCTTAATCTGATGAATTCCAGATTGTGAGCAGCATGAACGTGGCTTTAATGGCCTACATGAAGTATGAGGAGACACAGCTTTAGGCTTGACGGGCGCCTGCCTAGAGTATGTGGTAACTCTGGGTTTGGGTTTCCTGCTTGATTCCCTCAGCCAGCTGACATCTGTCGTGACATAGTCTGTGTCTGCGTCGCTGAACAGATGCTTCTTCACATGCCGCTTCTCCTGCAACGCGAGACAGGCACATAGATAGAAAAATATATACAAGAGAGAAACACGGAGATGTGAGTGAGATGGTTTATCGGCTAGTACATGGTGTTTTTCAATAAGTGGAAGCCACAGCTCTTGACTTTTGCCCCTGACAGAAGTAAATGAGCACACATGCACACAATGACTCTACCAGCTTCCACTTTTAATATCTATAATAAAACACCACAGTACGATGAAAGTATACTTTTGCCACAGGTTGTCCTTTCTTGGTTGTGCTGCGGAGTGCTGATGAGTCATCGATGCCGCTGTCAAACAAAATGGGGAATATGAAATTAGACAGTTTTTAAATACAAAATCTGAACAAAAGTTTACCGCTTCACATTCCTTCTCGTCCGTCACACCTACCTGCTTGATATGGCAGAAGAGCTGGTGAAGGTTTTGTTCTTTCTCTAAAGACCAATAAAACAGACTTTAAACTCTACAGTGGCATAACAAGTACCCAGGTATAATAAATGCAGGCAGGTCAAGGTAGAACATAACTAACATTAGTAATATTTACCCCAACACTCAATGGTGTATCAATGTTGAATGCAAAAATATCTTTTCTGTACAACAGGGGAAAAAAAAACATTAATACATCCTAAAATGCACTGAAAGCCGTTGAAATATCCAAATGTAACTCAAATATTGAAAGTGAATTCTATTACCTGTGACGCGTAGACTTTCTTGTGGTGTTGCTTTGCTTCAATGGGCTGATAGCTCCAGATACTTCTTTCTATAGCAGATAAAGGTCATCTTTAGTAAATCAAACAGGAGAAAAGTAACTTTAAGTTCCTCCTCACCATAAATGAAGTCATGATCACTTACTTTAGCAGTTGATAACCAGCTCATATTGAAGATAGGCCTATTACAAAAACACACTCAATAAATAGCAAATAGCATAGATGCTAGCGATGACGTTTGTCCATTTACTACAGTACGACATCATTCAGCCATACAATCATCCATGTGTGTACCTGTTGACAGAAGGAGGAATCCAACACTTAGGGATCAATTCTGCAGAATCTTTTGCTGACGATTGGGTGGTAATCTCATACCGGCTCGAGATGAGCTTCACCATGCTGCCTGTCACCTCTGCATCTCTCTGCAGAGACAGTGGATGTGTCACAATATACAACATAACCTTGGAATCAACAGTAAGATGCTCAAAGCTGACACAATACATACCTTCTCTTTGCTCGAACTGGCCCTATTAGTTTTAACCTTTACATTCGGTGGTTCTCTCTTCTGCAAAGCTTTGGCTGTGGAGGCTTCTTCCTCCAGTGGCATCTGGTGTTTGCTCTTCCCTTTGTCCAGGCCCTTTCTCTGGGCCGGCTGCTCTTTGGGACTCCACCGTGTTGAAGCACTCCGGTCTGCAAAGCTTCTGCCTTTAGAGCCATTTCTAATATCAGACATTTGTCTCTGTGGCGCAGAAGGCTCCTGAGGGGCAGGATGTTTGTTCCTCTCACCGAGGACCTGCTGCAGCCGCTGGGTGAGTTCCGTATGGAGTTGCTTTTGGCTGATTGAGCTTTTGTCTGAAACTGACCATCTCTGTGCTGAGGGAAGGCGCTTCTGCTGCTGTGGCAAACTTGAATGAGACTCTAAAGAGAAAAAATAATATAATTTCATTTAAAAACAAAAGCGTTTGATGACATTAGTTTTTAACTAGCTAGGTTTTGTGTGTGTAATTAGCTTTTAATGGGCAAAATATTTAGTGACTTGGAGATGGTAAAGATATTTTAGGACTTCTTGTCTTACCAGTTCCTGGCAGAGAATTTATTTTCTGTGTAGGCATCATTAGCATTTCAGAAACTGACAGTTTGCTCCAGTTAAAAGATCTGCAATTTCAACAAATAAATGTTTAGATACACACGTTGTGTATAAATGCAAATACACACAACATTAGCAATCAGAGCATCGACTACTCTGAAAGCAGTAGATATGCAAACAGTGTGGAGGTTTGTCACAGTGCTTACGTGTTTCTCCCAGTTCTGGGTTGTGTGTCAGGCACAACATTAGGCTCTGTAAGTAAAAAGATCTGTGGTTTGTTTTCAGTGTCTGAAGAATAACAATGGAGCTGTATTTCCTGGCTAAGCTAAAGTCAAAGTCACTATAGCGATACAATACCCAGAGACTGTTCCTCTCCCTGTCCAGCTAGAAACATTTCTACTGCTTTTGACAGTGGCACGTTCTGTAGGACAAGCAATGACATAGTGCAACAGAATGATATTTAGCACCAGCTCAAAGAGAAATCCTGTTTCGAGGGCTGGTTGGGACCAATAGCCTCAAACATAATCTGGGCCCGGGGCGTCATATTTAATCTTGAATGTTAATACATGTTATTTCTAAGAGGATTCAAAGCAGTATTACTGTGTTCATAGTTCAACGGTGTTATACCCTCAAACATGTATACTGAGTTAACGTATAAAGTCGACGACACATACTAGCTTAACTTTATATTAAACCTTGATTAAATCCTTTAGTGATTATACCTTTCGTGTATTCTTATTGGACAGTTTGGAAGCCGTGCTCTGTAGAGATGAAGCACTCTGAAACAGACACCATGAAATGAACAAAAAGACCTTCTGCACACTAATGTCACACTGAGTATATTCAGGATGCGTCAGACCTGCTCTGTCACGCCACCTGCTCCTGTGCTGTTAGGTGTTGTGCCATTACTGCAGGTCTTATGCGTTGTCCGGAGTTCTCCCAGGTGAAATTCACCTCGCCGTTCACATGCACGAACCATCTGGAGACACGGTTTCCCTTTACCCTTGGCTGAGGTGTCCAAAAGAGAAACAAGTAGAAAAGAACAATGTCACAGTTGAGCGCTAAATTGACAAACCTCGCTTTAATTCATCTTCAATAACAATAATAAAGTTAGAAAAAGAAAATAAAATATGCTCTTTGATTGTTTGTAATTTAACCACTTTATTTCTTATTAGATGTGACCTAAGAGGATCGATCCTGTTTCAAACTACAGGGCACCGTTAAGCAATCATAAAAGAAAACTTTGTCATAAATCTCATCTAACAAAGGTTCAGTGTATTGCTAATTTGTCCTTGACATGAAAAAGTTCAAGAAGCCATGTAATAAGAAACGTGATAAAATAGTTTACAGTGAAGCGGATTTAATGCAAAATAAATGTTTGCATGTTGTACTATTAACCCTGTTATTTAAGTTATCTAAGAATTGTATAAAATGAAATGAAATGTATACAAATCTGTTATTCATAATTCATAATGGTTTTGAGTGTATTTAAATTATTTAAAATTGTTTTAATTACATTTATTTTAAACTTTGAGACTATTAAGGACTGATTGTACCATGAATATAATACAAAAAATGCTGGAACTGGTTTGACAGCAATTTTGGACAATTTCTGAATCAGAAAGCCTTTATTAGTCCCACAGCGGGGACATTTCTGGTGACATACTTGATGACATAACAGCAGAGAGGGAATTGGCGCCATGCACACTTCCTCCTGCACTGCTGCTGATGAAGGTGCTAGACTCTGAAATCCTCATCTTGGTTGGGGTCCCCATCTGGATGGAAAATCAGAAAGTGTCTGTGAATCCTGTGTGTGGAATCTGTGAATGGTCAATTTAAATTTGATATATAAATATATTTTTTGTAGTTCCTTCACAGGGTGGAAACAGAATGGAAATATGAAAATTCTGCACTCAATAGGAATTCAATGGCTCAGCAAAATACCGGCCAGCAAAAGGCTGGATGAGGTTGGTTCCTCTGCTTTCTACGCCCCCTGCTGGCTTTCAATGCTACTTTTTAAGGCGTTTCAGTTTAGATCAAAGTGTCCGGTGCAGATTTTACTGCAACAAAAAAATAAATATTCAAGATTTCTTTTGGGTTTAGTTTTTTTTTATGTAAACATAACCTAGGATAGTAGAGTAGTTACAAACTAATTTTATAAATTGAACACTATTGTTAAACTCAACTGAAGTCATGTAAAATCATATTAGTTCAACACTTTAAATTAAAGTCCTCTTAACTATTCGTAATATTCTTCTTCTCAAACAATCGTTTGAAGGCATGAAACATAGTCGTGTTATTTATTGTATTGTTACATTTTATTTAAATCATTTTATACAATAAAACCATTGTTTTGTCCAAATGTCAATTTAATGTAGTTGGGCTAGTTTGAAAAATGTGTAATATATTAACTTTTGACTGAATTAGTATTAATTACTCTTGTAACCAGGTTATGTTTGTTTATGAGCTCAGTGAACTGACAAACCTGTGTTGTTAGGTACATATATATATATATATATATATATATATTTGAATACAAAACTGTTTCACCTGCAAAGGTGCAGACGGGGCAGGTAGGTAGGGAGCAGTATTTTTCTCACTTTCACCAAGGGACATCTGACTCTCTGGAACAACTTGCTACAAACGAAAGGGCTCAAAGCTGTCATGATTTGCTCTTTTTCCAGTGCTTCTTTCAAAATATTTAAAGTGCTTCTGATACAATATTACATTAATTTAAACCTAATTTCTAAGCCTAAACATCTGCCATACAATCTTTTGTCTGAAGCAACATTTACTGAACGCAATTTACACGTTTAATCCCAACAATTGTATCTAAGGCATATATGCAACCCCCCCTTTTGTAATGCCCACACTATAGCTGTGTACTGAGAGCATTGTGTTAACAGACCATTGTTTACCTGGGAGGCATTATCTTCCATTATAATTTTAACTGTAGTCTTCACTACAGATTTGCCTGTCTTCCCCACAAAGTCCTGACAGGAAGAGACGGCAAATTTATTATAAATACACGAGACTCTGACTCGAGCCAAAGCAAGAATGTGAATAGAACATTCTTATAAACATCGTGGCCAAAAGATAGAGCCATGACCTACTTCGTTTTTGCTGTGGCCATAGACGGTACAAGCGGCCTGCAGGATGTCCAGGGAGGAGCTGAAGTGGATGATCAGACTCGAGCCTTCCACCACACCCACGACCACCACCTCTGACAACTTCAACTGCAAGACTTTCCTCTTGCCCTCCTCTGGAAATGAAGAACACTGTTTTATAATCACACACATTCACTCACAAGCAAGAGTGTTTAGAGACAATATTTAAAAGACATGCAAATCCAAAGAGGATGTTATCTTCCAGAAGTTTAGTCCTCTTGGTTTAGACACTAAAGACACAAATCTATTTAGTTCATGCATCAAAATGCCTGTAGTTTAACGAACAAGTAATATTTTTCTATATATCCACATGTGGATAGATGCATTGAATATCATAATACATTTCATATAATTGTGTTGACTATTTGGGTGAAATTTGCAGCTAGAAGGCTGAGCAAGTAAACACAAATGCAATGCTCTCCGTGCTTTGATTACCTGTAACAGTGTAGCTTTGGACTTCATTCTCATTGATACATATCGTTTCCCACTGGCCCTCCTATACGATGAGGAAATCACATGATGTTCGGCTCTAACAGATAAACATCTGGTGTCGATTCTGTAACTGTTGCACTTTCATGAATGATTGTGAGGTACCTGTGCTTCTTCACACAAAGAGAAGTAAAAGGAGACGCTGTGGCTGTCAAGGTTGAAGTCGATCCAAAATTCTTCCAACTTCTCATCAGCGGGCATCAGCAGCTGACAACATAACCACAATCCTTTCAACACATCTACAAATACACTTAGGAGTACATTCTGGAATGTGATTACGCCTTACATGCAAACTATTTTAACACTTAAAAGAACAGTTAATTGTACCAAGAACACAAAGGCTTCTTGATGACTTGTATATCATAGACTTGAACGTGCTGGCAGAATCAGACGGACACAATCTGTATTTGTTTTCTCAAATGTTTTGATCTGATACTGACCTCGTGTTTGTCCAGATAAACCTCCAAACAAGGATAGGAATACACTCTACAGTACAGAGAAGATTGTTATTCACTTATGTGCATCTGTCACTGCATGTGATCCGTACCTTCCCCAAATACTGTTTTGTATTTAGAGAATTGAATGAAAAGATAATGTTAGAAATTAGCTGGCACAGAATTACAAAATGGTTTATTCTATAGTTACATGACATAACTGGGTAGAGAGGCAGAACTATGACCAAATGAGTCACTTTTATCAATGTTCTCATTGAGTAAAGGGTGTAAAAGAACAGTTCAATTCAAACCTAACGGCCCCTTAAGTTCCCCTGAACGTGTCTTGGGAGGCACTGAGTTATGTTTGTGTACCTTCTCCTGTCTCCCTGCATCCCATTCACCAGGTTCAAAAACTTGCGACAATCCTGAAATCACACACGCTTATATTACATTTTATGTGAACTCCTGTTGTAATATTATTAGAATACATTACCACTTTTGAATTTAAATGAAAATAAGTGGCAAAGGTGATGCACTTTGATAAATTACACGTTTTTACCGTCTCAAACTCAGAATCGCAGATTTTGACAAAGGCATTGGCCACATGCTCCATGCTGAACCATCGATCTGCCAGCTCCTTCCTCTGGTCAGGAGTGGCCATCCTGCACAATGCCTCCATCAGGGCTGTCTGCAAGTCGTAATCTGACACAAACAATCTGTGATGTACTTTTTTTTTTGTCTCTATGTATGGTTCTGGGTGAAGAGAGATGGTACTATTTAAAAAAACACTTACCACCACCTTTTAATATCTGACCAGCCAGCTTGATCCTGTGGGAATTTAATAAACAAGCCAAAGTTCAAGAGTGTGCTGGTACATTAGAAAAAGAGTAATAATGATCCTTACTACAATGACATACATGATATCTGAGGCCTCCTGTGATGTTAGGATCTTACTCTCTTTCTTAAGCTCCACTGGGATCTTGTCCAGAATTAAGTTAAATTTACGGATTGCCTGTTAAAACATTGTTAGCAAGTTCATTTATGAGCAAACACCTGACTCCCAGTTTTTAATGCTACTTCAAAAAATAAGACCATTTCAAACCTCTTTTTGGATCAGGATGTAAATTCTGGGGTCTACTGCCAATTGACCAACAGGATACAGGAACGACTCTGTGATTGTGTATGTTCCTGCAAAAAACATGTTTCAGCAATACTGAGAATAGAGACAATGCTTTTTCATCATGAAAGGTGACGTGGTCCTAACGTGCTCATTAATCTTCCAACAATCTCTTCAACAATCTTTCAGTCCTTAAGGAACAGAATTACCCAAAACAATTCCACCGGATGTGATAGTGCCCTCAAACAAGTGTGAGGACACTTTAACGCTCTACTATGTGGGGAACAAACAAAGACACAAAGTAATACTGTTAAATAAATAGTGAAGTTTCTAAACATTTACTCATTTCAGGTGGAATATACTCCAATGTGTCATCAATGGTTGTAATTGAAGAAAAACTCCACAAGAGCTGCAACGATAAGTCGACTAATTGATTAGTTGATTGACAAATTGCCAACTATTTTGATAATCGATTAATCGTTAAAGTGCAAAAATGTCAGAAAATGTTGTTTTCAGCCTCTCAAATAGGGAGATTTCTTGCTTTTCTGTGTTTTATATCATAATAGACTAAATATCTATGGGTAGTAGACTGACAAAACAAGATATGTAAAGACATCACCTTGCACTTGAACTAGGATGGAAATTTTTCACTATTTTCTGACATTTTATAGACCAAACAATTAATAGATTAATCTAGAAAATAATCTGCAGATTAATCGACAATGAAAATAATTCTTAGTTGTAGCCCTAAACCGCACACACTGAAGATGGAATACAAATTAAAAGAAATGTACAAGCATACCTTCTTTGCATGCTTCATGAACCACCTGTTACAGGGAGGAGATGAATCAGTTTTACATTATGGACACTAATACAAGTGGTACATTGTTCTATTAAACAAAGTGTGTTTTGCTGTTAGACATCCGCTCACCATTAAGGCATCGAAGAAGTCCTCAGAGAGGTTGAACAAGCTCTCATCCCACTGTGGCCCACACTGGATCCACAGTTGCCTGCAATTATCAAACCACTGCACCATGTGCACAGAACCAGGTTCAATTAACGACTGACTAAGTACATTTACTAAAGCAGCACAAACACTGTGTGCCTGTATGTATTAAATGTATACTTATCTTTTTGAGCAGGCCTTGAGATATTATTCCTGACAGTCCTTGACAGCCACCAGGTAGTTTCAGGTTTTTCCCACACTTGTAGAGGATAGCGAGACCCAAACTGGCCGACTTTGAATCATTTTGATCCAAACTCTACACAAACAATATAGATGTGGTTGCATTAAACATACAAACAACAGAGCATCATGGCATGTTAGTGAGTGTGCTGAGCTACATCTTACCTTGCTGACAAGTTTATTCAATTTGGTGAGAAACTGTTGGGAACATTTTATGGTGGTCCCTTCACCTCTGTTCATGTGCAAGAATGCATCCAGTGCTTGGACATGCCCACTCTTTAACACTTCATCAATTATTTTCTCCAACTGCATATGAAAAGGGCTCATCAAAGTTTACTGTTTACTACTATTTGTAGAAAAAATATTTAGGTAATGTTACGTTAAATGACAGGGATGTTGGTAAGCTCTGCAATAGGTTCTATTCCCACCTGAGGGTCCTGTCTGGGTGCCATTTTTCCTTCCAAGTTGCAGCTTCACTGCGCCTTGGCCTGAGCTGTCTTCAGAAACACTGAAAAGTTAAATTGCAAATATCAACCTACCAATCTTAACGCTACTTATACATAACGTTATTTTCTAACCTAGTTAGGCAGTCGATTGTAATAAAAATCAATATATTAGATGTTACAATGCACCTTTATTATGTCCTTATTTAGAAGTATTATGAATGTGTAAACTACTACTATGTGCCTTATTTTCTTCCGTATTTTAGAAGTGTTAAATGTAGTTAAATTAAGTGACTACGCCTAAGAATGACCAATAGACTGTGAAATAATATGCAATATTGTAAACTGTAAAAACGTAAGAGTACACCACTTCTTAAAAGAGTGACTGAAGATCTGATTGGAGCAGAGAAGCGCTAAGAGGCGTGGCCTAAGCGCCAACAAGGGGCCAATAGGAGCTGGCCCCAGCCAACCAATGGGAGAAGACTATACCTGAAAGGCGGCGGGTATAAAATGTGTTGTAAGACAATAGATCGGGTTTGTCCTGTGAATCCGTGAGCCAGAGGAACTACTTTAATGTGGTCTGTGGACGGTGAAATAGGACGGACCGCAGCTGCGTACTTTTGTAATGCTCATCACATCGAATAAATATCGTTTACATGAAGAGAAGTTTTCCGGGATTGATTCCTACACGTCTCTATTTCAAAATAAAAGAACACGACACATTACACTCTCTGACCATTACAAGTGCTTTTAGAAACTCTAGTGAGCTGTCAATGGAAGCTAACTAACGTTAGCTAGCTAACCGTTGACATACCAACCTTATTACATCTGTCATTTTACCTCCGCCTACTTTAGCTAACGTTGCTTTATATAACTAACCTTGTACACAACGTTTAACATAACTTAAACTATTTAGGTTAGCTAACGCTAATTATTTCCCCATTAATGGCTCCACCGCTCTGGGAAAGTAACGTTATCTTAACCTGCTGCTAATACTAGCTGACGTAACCTCTCCAGGCTAATGCTACATTTCGAAGTTAAGTTAAGCAGGCACTGAATAACTAAAATCGTTGATTTTATTTGTTGTATAACTTAACTTACTGTGATGTTAAATGTCCAGAAACATGACATGATACCTATTTTTCCACAGTTTTGATGTGTAGCCCAAAACGCGCGAAGTATTTTCATTTATCGCGCATGCGCGCCACGTCCACCTGCGCCTCTATGGCGGACGTGTGTAGGCCTACGTGAGACAATGTTTTGGGATTAATTTGTATTTGGGTATTAAAACATAACGTTATTTTGATAAGGACATTTTATTACAAGATCACGATTTATTATTCATATTTAACAATCCTATTTTTTCCAGCAAATAACAATATCTCATTAATTTGCACATTATTTTAGCTACATTTTACATTAATAAAATGACATTTTTGAAGAAATCTCCATCTTATATTGTATTTAAACTAACATATCCAAACATACATCTTCAACCACTATCACATTTAAAAATATGTAATAAAATAAACAACTATTAATTTATGCAAACTCCTGCATAGTATACCTGATTAGGTAAACCCATATGGGCGTAATTTCCACCTGGAACAGGGGGGACATTTGAGAAAGATACTGAACCCCAAATTGCTCCCTATGGCCCACGGTGTGAGTGTGTGTGTGTGTGTGTGTGTGTGCATGGATGGTTATCTCTGATGAGCATGTGGCACCTTGTAGCCTCTGACTGTATGAATGTGTGTGAATGCTGATGTGTTGTAAAGCGCTTTGAGTGATCCCAAAGATTGGAAAAGCGCTTTATAAATGCAGAACATTTATATATAAATGCAGAACATATATATATATATATGCAGAACATTTATATATATATATGCAGAACATTTATATATATATGCAGAACATTTATATATA
>CALSBV010011748.1:0-25617 GCA_943590825.1 Bovichtus diacanthus
ATAGTAAGAGGATGCTAATATAGGTTTTGAACATAGATGGCTTGAATCGAGCACAACATCAAAGCATAACTGAAATTATTCCTGCATGTGTAATGTGTTTCTATATGCAAATAGTAGAAGTTAACCTTAAGGGCTTTCTGCCAGAAATATCTTTAGGTTTAGGCAACAAAGTACTTAGTACCAGGCTGTGACAGCCCTGGCAAATTTCTGGACACATTTGTTGGTTACCCTGGTTCAGTCCACGACACCGGGATGCTAAGAAAGAGTCAATTGTTAGACCAAGGTCTGATTGCACAGTCAACCTCATTACCCCATACCGAGAACCAGTGAGTGTATGAGTGGAGGTGCACTTCAACACTCAACATGCCAGGGCTAGATCTATTACAGAGAGGGCCTTTGGCATTATGAAAGCACGGTGGTGAGGGATCTTCTTCAATGCCCTGGTCATGGAGAACACCTTTACCCCTAATGACGTCCCAGTGCTCCATAGCATCTGCATCATTATGCATTATTTAATTTTGTAAATAAATATCTTTCCTCACAACAAACATCTTTTCCTTCATTCAGTCAATAATTCAAGATTTTTTCTTCTGCATTATTGTTTGCACATTAATAAACCAAGAACTTGCCGTTTGTTCACACAATGATGTCATAATTATTCCAGTGAATCTTTCTATGATCCCAAAACAAGATGGTCTCTAGTTACTATTATTGAAGCAATATGTTGCTCAATACTATTCATTTCAGCAACTGAAGAGCTCTCTATTTTACTTTTTTCAACTAACACAAAGGACTCTATATAAGTTTTATATATTTGTGGAAGCTTTCATTTTGCTTGTATAGAGCAGCATTCCTTGCATCCACCTTTTCAGCCTGCTTTTTGAGGAAGGCCGACAGGCATGGCATATCCTCACTGTCTGTCCCAGGCAGGGACATTTGAGAAGTCTCCTCCAGCCCCAAAAAGAAAAAAGGCAGGGGGCAGAGAGAGGGGATGACATGCTGCAAAGGGCCGCGGGTCGGATTCAAACCCAGGCCGCTTCTGAGTCTACTGCCGATGTTTGGGTCAAATCTCTTTCTTTTCTCTCTACATTGGAACGTGTGAAATCAAAACATTGATCCGTCCTTCCTGAAACACTTGTGAGCTAAATTCCAAAAGGATTGTGGGAAAACAGAGAATTTTAGCAAAAAGTAGCTAACAGCCCGTGAAAAAAAGCATTCTGTTATTCCACCTTACTGGGATTTGGAGTTCATGTGTGATGTGGTAACTCTCTAAAGCGGCTCAACTATTGTTTGGTGCTCAGTTTGTGACTGACTGGCCACACCAGGGCTTTAGACCTGTCAGAGTAAAACTCTTCAGTGACAGCTCTTATAAATAGATCTGTCAAACCTTTTCCTGCCTTGTTACATTCCAGACCACATCTCTGTTGGTTTGAACTGAACATTCGAGCTTTAGGTTGCTTTTCTTTTGTCATGTGGAATTGTTTGAACACATCACATGTCCAACCAGTTGAAGGTCATGATTACATGACTTTTGTACTTGCTCATTATGCTTGTTAAGCTGAGATTCCTTCTATAAGTCTCTAGGTCTCTTTACACTTTTGTCCTGAACATGTATGTAAAAACAGAGTAGAAATAGAGTTTAATTTAAAACAAGAGGAGCATGCAAAATTGTAGTCATTATCAATTTTTATTTTTATTCCCCTGATTGTTTTATTGTAAAAATAAAAAATATATATATATCTAATACAAAAATCTAAATCATGTAATTGACTTTTGTGGACCAAAGAACTGACTATTTATTTCACCCTAACCCAAACTGTTACTAACAAGGACAAATATTTATTTAAATTTTGATTGATCTATACTGTTTTAAGATTGTCATTAAATATGAGACTATTTAATCTGCATTTGTTTATAATACGTTACTAAAGACAATGTATTAATATAGTTGATAACATATTCTAACCCATAAATTAGCTACTGTAAATGTGTTTCTTTGTTCCTTCAAAATTAATCTCATGCTGACACTGAGGCATTGTAAGTGTGACACCTTACATTGTGCAAGTTGTTATCACAGTCTGCATCAGTATCTCTCAGGCAATTATAGATCATTTGGAAACTGGAATGTTCCCTGACAGAAGCCATTTTGAAAGACTCAAAAGGTTACAAGAATCTGTGAGAATTTCTTCCCTATGCTGGCGAGTAAACAACATTTTCTACGATGCAGACAAATCAGTCTGAAGCCTCCAGTGAAACTTCTCCTCAAACACAGAGCTGCTTGACATCCCTGCTCTCATACAATTCCTCCAAAGGGTAAGAAAACCTGGAAAAATTGACCTCACACTTTGTCTGGACATGTATTTAATTAATCTGACTCTTGGAAACGGCTTTTAGGAAAGTATATAGACAAGAAAAGCATTTTTGGGTCATTTGTTTGACTGTTGTGCCTCACATTAAAAAAAAAAGTTGCTCTGATGTTCTAGGACCAAAATGTCAGTCTCAAAAAAATTAATCTCTTTAATATTATTTTCTCAGAGTTAAATCTTTTAACCAACTTCAGTCCTGATCAAAGCTCACAAATATTCACTCATTTCCAGTTTTGTTTTTATGAAAAAAAAAGATTTTTTAAAATTATTTTCTGCATAATAAATGCTAGAGGGATTTTTTTCTTTCTCACAGTCAGGGATATTATAAAAAATAGCAACAACTTTGATTTTGATGCTTTTTTTTTGTGTGCGCAGGAAAACAGGAAAATAGCATGCATTTGTCCAATATGGTGGAAAATAGTAAATACTACAAAGGGTTTTATTTTGGGGAAATGTTTGTCCTTGTCTGAATGTCTGTATTTTGAATACACATTTTATAGAGTTATTATAGGAGCTAAGGTTGAAATTCCAAAATAAAACAAAATTAAAAAAAACTATCTCACATCCTTAAAATAATGTATGCCTCTAGTAAATATACCTAGTTAGGCACAAGGACTAAAACAAAAAACAAAGATACAAAATACAATAAAAATAAGAATGAATACTCAGATAGGAAAATAAACATACATTTGCCACATTGATAACCATAACATTTTGTAGAGATATTATTACTGCAGAAGGAGTGATCTTTGCACACCTGTATACAGACAGGAGATAACGTAATCTCTCAAAAATAAAAAAAATAAACTCTTGCACACTAAGCAACTGTAGAACATCAGCACATTTAAACTGCTACCACATTATCACATTTTAAGAATTACTATAGAACCACACTGATATTTCAGCATGTTTATCAGATACTAATAAAAGAAGGAAAGGCTCATTCATACATAAAGGTCAATTTCTGCTAATTATAAGTTTGGAAAAACAGAAATATGGGTGTTTATTTTCTTTTTTTCTTTTTAAAAAGTGTTTTAAAGGAGTACACATTTTTTTAGGTGCAGCTGTGGCTCTATGGTGACGGTGTTGTCTGGCCTAGAGGGAAATATTTTTATCTCTGTCAGCAAGTTAATGCTGTTACATGGGTCATTAATGAACAACAAGCGGCTTTATTTTGAACTGGTTTGAGACAAACCTTCGCTTAAAGCTGTACTAAAGAGTATGACTATTTAGTCACAATGGAACAGAATACAAGTGACTTTTCAAGTAAAAACTTTTTTTATATATATTTTTTATTTTGAGGTGGAAGGGGAAATTACTATAAGAAAATCATTCTTTCATTTAAATATTGCTTACATATTTTGCATAAAAAGACCCTTAACCATATGTCTGCATATGTATGTTTAAATGATGTCTACTATAACCGTGTTTCAGGTCCCTGTCAGTGGACGGCCAACATGTTGTGCTTCATACTGTACCTGGCTGCACTCAGCCTGCTGACAGGTAAGAAGCCTTCACAACTCAAACACAGCCACACTGACTTCATTCCCACTGCATCTGTGTTATAACTTGCCAGGAAACCAGAATAGATTCCAGAAAGTTATTATGCCCTGCCAAGAAATCAATGATAAAGTCTGGCACATAACCCCTGAGGCTAGCTGTTTCTCCGTCTTCCAGTCTTGATGCTAAGCTAAGCTAACTAACTGCTGACTCCAACTACATATTCAGCAAATATGAGAGTAGTATTGATCTCCTCATGTAAGTCTGGGTAAGAAAGCACATTAGCATATTTCCCAAAATTTCTAACTACTGTTCAAAACTCAAAATAGTGAGGCTTTAAGGTAAAGAGGCTCCACTTGATCGTCCTTTATTGTAACCTTTACAATGACTTTGGAGACAGATATTTTCCTTTTTTTTCCAATTATAAGGACATTAATGCATACTAAATAACTAAACAATAAACCTACACAAAATGTTAACTTGTGTGTAATGTGTCTCTATATCTTCAGGTACTGCTGCAACAAACCAGACATTTACCAGTTCTGGAGAGATGAACATCACTTCATGCCCCATCACCTATTATGGACAGAAATATGACAAAGTCTACGTGAGTGATACAAATGCATTGAACTCTGTGTTTGGTCTTTTCCAATGCATAAATGACCACTTTCACTATTTGGATATAAGAAGAATATAAACAAGCCTTCTCAAGTCTAAATTGTTCTTATTGCGTTTTTTTATTGGTTGTGTCTCAACAGGTGGCCTTCGATAATAACAGATTTGCAGTTTGCTTCAATGGCTTATACCAACCTGGAATCAAAAATGACTGTATTTTGATGTCTGGAGGGACAGCTGACAGAGGTGACCTGGCAGTGCTTAATAAAGAAATACGCACTGGATCCGGGGTTCATCGACTTCTGCCAAACCTTAAGCATGCTGGGAAATGTATCAACATAATACCGTTGAAAGACAGTCAACAATCGGACGTGAGTGTTTTTTCAGTTTCAGTGTTGACCAGTGTTACTATCAGAGGTTGAATAATAATAATAAATATTAATATAAATAATAATAATAATAATAATAATACATGCAATAAAAAGGGATATTTAAAATCACAGCCTTTTTAAAAAAAAAAATGTTCTCAGTAGTCTCTGTGTCTTTGTATCTATCTCCTGTTGTCAGATTGAACAAGTTGAACTTGGCAACTTTGGGTCACAAGCAATTCTGGCAATCAGGACTCATTCTGGATACACAAATGTTGATCTTGTAAGTATAAGTACAGTATAATATGTAGAGAACTATGGATGATTTGACACATAAAATCGACACATGGCTGGATTCAAAAGCGAAACCCTTTCACAACAGTCTTAAACAGTTACTACTATGTTTTTCGGGCACTTTCCAGGAGGCAGATGCACAAGTCAATGGCCTTACAGTTTCTAAACAGACCTTCCAGACAGCTGACACAAATAAGGGTGTCATCACAGACGTGAGCGGATGCAGACTCTCAGGTTAGTAAACCCAGTGGTTCCTAAAGTGCAATCGGTTATTGTAATTTAATTGGCAAACAGTTTATACACCTGTGAGTGAAGTCTGACTGCACACATAAACTTGTCCAAACTCCTAGGTGTTGTTTATAAGACAAATACAACAGTAAGGGACCCAAACGTGTGCACTTCTGTAACCTGTGACATCAGTGGAGTCGCTACTGCCGTGAATGATTGTGGTCCCCTGGAGCGTTGCCAGGGCGATGGGAGGTAAATATTTGAAGAAATGATACGAAGGAAATCCCTCCTACCAATGACAAAACAAAAACTTCTCAACCTTCTCATGGAAGTATGTTTAGTTGATTATATGAGAATATTCAACCAAATGATGGTACTTTTAAATAACTGAGCTTATGGTTAGTGTAGTTTTTTACGTGAAACTCAATCTTCATCATTTTGAATGGAAAGATTTATAGGAAATGTGTGTCCAACAATCACTTCATAATTTTATCCTATTAGACATTTGTGTGAAATTGTCTTAATTAGCATATTACTTCTGTTATGGCAAAGAAACGTGTTTTGTAAGGTCACAGTGGCCCCTGACCACCAAAATCTAATCAGTTCATCCTTGAGTCTAAGTGGACGTTTGTGTCAAATTTTTTAAAACTCCCTCAAGGCGTTCCTGAGAATGGCACGTACGTACTTAGGTACAGACAACCTGAAAACATAATGCCTTTGGACTCGGCGTTTGCTGGCGCAAAGGCATAAAAGTGTCATTGGAGCTGTCCTGTTTGGGTGCTGTAACTTCACTGTTGGTTGCTTGAAATGCTGTTTTGATAAACAACTTTATACAGTGCCATCAAAATGGATATTATTCTTATGCACATTTTCCATACCACACAAGTTTTTCTTTTTTAATCTTGAGTGCTTCCAGTGTTTCAGTCTTAACCAATTTTATTGTTATTTTCGGTTTGTATCCGTCTCTGCCTCCTTCAGTTGCAAGTTGAACAGCATGTGCACTGTGACCGGCTCCACTGTCATCGACATTGTTGGCAGAGTTCACTCTGTCCCGGACCGGTGTGGGTACAGTCTGATGAAGCCCTCATCTATCCCAGGCTTCCGGGTGCTGGGGGTTTTCCAGGAAAGACGGCGGAAGGATGTTAGTTTTTTGGACCGTGTGATACTGCAGCTGGACAGTGCCGGTGTTCAGATTTCCCTGGAACAAGGCGGCAGGGTTCAGGTAAGTTTTTTACTCCCCACAATCACTGGAGTAATGTGTTTTAGATCGTATCAATCGCTGATGTTCAATACCGTTGCATATTACCAAAGACAGAGAAAAACCGAAAGGTCATTCAGAGACACGTTTAGAGCACAGCACTTGTGGGTGTACAGACATAAACGCATAGACACAGACAGATAACAAAATTGCATAAACACACTGTAGCCTATAATGCAGGGTATATACAATGCCTTACTTTCAGACAAAGACAAAATAATAAAGGCTTGGACCCACAGTCCAAAAATCTAAATATGTTACAGTTATCTAATGTAAAATAAGAGCTGATATTAATGTGGGAGAAAAAAAAGAATTCCCCCTTTGTTAATATATGTTATGCGTCAGTGTCTCTTGGTCTAATTTATAATCACCACACATTTAAATCAGTGATAACAGTCTGATATTAGCACACAGATCACCATAATAAAAAAATATTCTAAAAACAGAACAATGTTTATTATTTAGAGCTTTCCCAATTCACACAAATGCATCTAAAAAAAATATATTTTCTTTTTGCACATATTTGCTTTTTTTTTGACAGAGTAGAAAGACAGGAAGCAAGAGGAGAGAGAATGTTTGTAACCTGCAACAAAGGTCCAAGATGGAACTGAACAGAAATGTTGCAGTAATGTGGTACACGCCTTAACCACTGGGCTGTTCACAACACATTTCTATCAGAAGCCTTTGCACAAATGGTTTGGCTAAGTGATCCGCAGAACAAAGAACAGACGACTGAATGTTGTTTAGTAGTTTTTAAAGGGCCAGTGTGTAGTATTTAGGGGGATCTATTTGCAGAAATGGAATATAATATTCATCACTGTGTTTTCATTGGTGTATAATCACCTGAAAGTAAAAATCTTTTTTTTTTACCTTAGAATGAGCCCTTCACATCTACATAGTGAGTGTCATCGTCCATGGATTTCACTATGTTGCACTGCCATTTTTCTACTGTAGCCCAGAACTGACAAACCAAACACTAGAGAGGGCCTTTCACCTTTTTACGTTCCCTGAAGGCCACTGCAGTTCTGCCACGCGCTTGTAAAACTGCAGTAACACCAGCTGCCGCCTGAATTTCGTTGAGAACAGTGTTATGTTTGTGATGATTGAGTAAAAGTCTTCTCTGTCACTTTACTCCTCTGATGAAGCTGAACGATGAAGTACTGATGCTCAATGCCACAGCTCAGGTGGTTCACGATGTGGAGCTCTCCAGGGACCAGACAGGAGTGACTGCTAAGATATCAGCCTCCAACTACATTGTTTCTGTCCTCTTTGATGGGTACACTGCACTAATCCACATGACAGGTACACAATAATTAAAACCTAAAGATGATCTAAAGGCTGGGATAAAATTAGGGTTCATATCAAATCCTTCTCTACTTCCTCATACATAGAATATATCTATTGATATATTAATCCACATGATTAGTAGAGTAATGCCAGTTGGAATTGTTTTCCTGGACCTTTTTCACAGCAGATATTTTGACTTAGTACAAAAAGTACTTCCTTAGTACGTATTTAACAACATTAATCATGGCTGCTTTGCACTTAGGGGACGTCCTGGCATTTTGCATGCTGGCTCACTGGAATAGCTCCATGAATGATTCAGCAAGAGTGATTTGGGTAGCATTTAAAATTGCAATGGCACGATTATAAGAGACACTGGTGGATGTGGAGAATGCCATACAATGTCTTATCTCAAAGACAGATGATGAGCCTGGTTTGGACCAGAACCAGGGACATATAAGATCGTATCATCTGCATAAAAATGGACATTGACGTAGTACACTATTCAGAATAAAAATGTTATTTATGTGTAATTTTAATAGTATATATATAGTATAATAATAGTATAGACCAAGAACATCAATACTGAAAATGATAATAATATTATTAAAAGCGGGTAAGTAATATACCCGCTGGATATATGTAGATATATGTGTATATGTAGGAGGTCAATGCATGATTGATAAGCTCTTTCTGAATACATTTTAAGTTTCAACTGTTTCATTTCCAAACGTTAACACTTTCTTCTTACTATTTTCTGTTCATCACTTAATTACATGCATGTTAAAATACAAAGCTGTGTTTTAATGTGCATGTTTGTGTCAATTCTCTGAACTAACAAGGATCCATTATTTAATTTTTTCTTGGTATTGATCGTATATCTCAATATCAATACTCAAAACAAGATCTGCTGTGTCACTACTTTAGGTATTGATGCTCACCTTACTGGGAGGCCTTAACTTGAGTGAATACCAGCTGTCTTTAGTATGCTGCTGTGCCAGTCCACTTTAAATGTTTATTGATCAGTCAAACGTTATCTCCCGAAACTGCCCAGGACCGAGTGGAGCACCCGTAGATGGTTTATGTGGGAACTCCAGCACGTCTTTGATCGAAGAGAAGGTTGCTGAACACTCGGCCAGCAGGTAAGACCCCAATACAAAATCTAACTACTAACTAACTACTAACTAACTAACTACTACTTCTCATTTGAATTAATAGGTTTGAAATATACTTTTTAACTATTGAGTTGTTGGTCATTCTTTGATCTTCTGCTGTTTGTTGCCCCATAGCTGTGAGATACAATATGACGATGCTGCTGACAATAATATCAACTGCAACACAACAACTAAATGGTAAAGGATTGAACTCTCTTTTGGATTTATGAACAGGCATCATTAAACTCTATGTCATGCTTCACCACATTTAACAGGTGTTGGTGTCTTCCAACCAGGCATGAATATGAAACCTAAAGCCCTTTTATCTTGTTTATCCTCGTAAACATGTGCCTTACTGTCATTGATGACTGAACTTTCATGTCACATTTTCACTCGAATAGGTGTAATCTCCTGAAGCAGGCTCCTTTCAATGCTTGCAAAGAGCACATCAACCCAGAGCCCTTCATAACTGCCTGCACAGACACTTTGTGCAAATACCCTGCAGTGGATGGTCTCAAGTGCCAGTTCCTGGAGGCCTACGCCAGGGCCTGCAACCACCACAGCAATGTGACGATGGAAAGTTGGACGTTAAAAACCAGCTGCCGTAAGGCTGTCTTTCAGTATCCTCGGTTATGTTTGAGGTCTTATATGAACTGCTGAATTACTGAATAAGACAACCTTGTTTTAAACACCTTCTGAAGTTCCATTGTTCTTTTTTATTTACCTTTTGGTTAGATAGTGTTTGAAAGTGGGATTTCATGCTCATTTTAAGGAATCTTGAAGTAATTTAACCTTTAAAAAGTGACAGATATCTTTGGTAGATGCGAGCCTGTGTCCCAAATTACTCATATTGAAACTGGAGGCCATTGTTTTCTTATCTGCAGCTTTTCTTGATGTATGTTTGCAGCAGCTGTCCCTTGGGCCTTCTGTCAGGACAGGTTCTGCAGTGCTAATGAGTTCTGTGGTGAGAGATATGGTGGGGAACCACGCTGTCTCTGTCGGGCCATTTTTGCCTCCAAATATAAACCGACAAGCTCTTTTGGTGAGTCAGCTATGACACGAGAAAGTCATTCATTAGAGGCTGGAAGGATTTGTCAGAGAGAGCTGTTTCAGATTTATGGAATAACCGTGGAACATCTATAGACCTCACATTTGTAAAGCAGTAAAAAAAGGGTGCTTCTTTTTGAGTTTTAATTGAACAAAAACTTGCTTTTGTTTTCTTGTGTTTATTTAACTTGTATGTCAACTTTATTGGGCCAAATGTAGGGCTTTAGCACAAAATAATATGATAAATATGAGCTATTAATCTTCCTATCTTCTTTCCTGCACATACCATTCACACCAAAGTTAATGTTATAGAGATAGAATGTGCAAATGCACCAAGAAGTCCTTTAAGAACTTCAAAGATATGTTTGTCTGTGTTGAATGAATGTGTGCATCTTCCTGATCTGTGCAGTTGTAAGTCGTTTGGACAAAAGCTGAATTAATATAATGTTTTTGCAACGTGTGTTCAGGTGAGCCGACGGACTGCAAACCGAAGTCTGCTTCAGTATCTCTGGCTAATTGTCTCTTGGAGGACAAAAACATCGACTACTCTGTCTTACACCTCAATGACGAGGCCTGCAAAGCTGAGATGGACGACCTGACCCACATGGTGACGTTCAACTTCAATAGCAACAACACTTGTGGAACAGTCGTCATGGTGGGTAGCCTTTTTTATTTACTAAGTCTCAAGAAGCAGCCAAATCCCTTTCAACACTAGTACAGTACAGGCCTACTTATTTTTCAGTTGGCATTGCGTATTCCCACTTCTAAACTAACGATACAACTGGCCCATTCACTACTTGCAAGGTGAAAGAATAGTTGTCCAATTTTCATGTGTGAAAAGATTAAGAAATAAGGAATACGTCCCCCAAAATTCAAAATGATGTTATCTCAGCCTATTGTCTGTGGGCCAGTATTGATTGCAAAATCTCTATCTCTTCTGTAGCTAATGTTAAAGCTAATGTTCTATTCATAATGATCCTTATTCCATTAAGTCAAGCAGAAGAAGTCAAGTACCAAGTTGAAAATACTATTAAATATGCAATAGTAGTCTTACATGTGACCGTTTACTTTGCTGGAAAGGCCGCTTTTAACAAAAACACTGCAAATTTGCAATAGCTGCGACCACATAAGAGAATGCATTTACGCATTTATGCATTCACAAACACACACACACACACACAACCTCAAAAACACTTGACCTCCATGCCAAATTGCAGGCTTCTCGGGCAAAAACTGTGGGTCCCACATTTGGAAATTAAGAGTATACCCACTTCTCGACAGGGTAGTGTTGTCTCAAATCGCACACGGCTGTTGTGCACTCACCTGAGATGGCGATTGCCACTGTTAGGCAGCTAGCTAGCTAGCAAAGCTATCGTTTGACGGCTAAATTAACAACTAAACTGATGCCTTCTATCTGACACGTACCCAAGATGCCGTCCTTTGAGGGTGAGTGTCCAGTGTACCACACTCAACTTTTAGGAACGTTATGTGTGTACCATCCCGGCACTCAAAGTGCATTGCATTTTGCCATACTGAACGCACTTATACACTAAAATGTGAGTACAGATGTGTATATCGTTGCACTTAATGAAGCATCAGCTACTGTACAGCAACTTCTGCAGCCTGAAACTGATATTTACTTAGGAGAATCTTGAGGTGAATGAACTGTTCGGTGCACCTGAATGTGCAGTGACAATGTCTGTCTCCATGTGACTATTTAGGCAAACAACACTCAAATTATCTACAAGAACACCATCATGAGAAGGAATCTCTCCACGTTTGGCTTAATCAACCGTCAAAGCCCGGTGCGTATTGACTTCTCCTGTTATTACAGTCAGCCGGATATCAAGAGCTTGGCCGTCCAACTCAAACACAGGTGTGTGGTGGGTGTACAGTATGTAGCTCCAGAGATGTCACTTGTTTTTTGTGTGCAGACTGAAGCCTAACATAGTTAGGAATTATCTTTGCTTTTCAGCTCTATGATCCAGCAGATGCTTTCTGGAGAATGGAAATACAATCTGAGCATGAAGTCCTACATCGATGCTGAACGTATCAACACTATCCAGGCAAGCACCGACATCCAACTGGAACAGAAAATCTGGTTGGAGCTTAAGGCGGAGGGGTTGGATGAAAAAATGGTTGTTGTGGTGACTGACTCCTGCTGGGCAACCAATCAGCCTTCGCCAAGTGGAAGTCTGAGATATGACCTCATCATCCAGGGGTAAGAAATGCAGAAATGCTCGTGGTGATTAAACCTATCTTTGTTGTTGTTGTTGTTCTGTCATGTCTGCTCTCCTGTTTTTGAGCAGCTGCCCTAACCCTGGTGACCAGACGGTGAAAGTGAAAGGCAATGGATTTGGAACATCCAACTACTTCTCTTTCAACATGTTCCAGTTCACTGGCAACACTGATGATGTCTACTTGCACTGCAAAGTAGAGCTGTGTGTCATACAGAGTAATGCCTGTGCCCCGGTAGGCCCCAATTGCTGAATATGTTCACATTAATGCACAAATAAACATGTATGTTGTCAAGTTTAAGAATATTAATCTCTCTGTCTTTTAACTGCTTCACAGAGGTGCAGCCAAGATGGAAGAAGGCGTAGATCTACCATGTTGAAATATGAGGATAAAAACCCCGCCTTCATCAGCATGGCCTGGACTTATTAGGTTAGCTGGTTCCTACTTTTGACTACCACAACTTCCGATCTCACTTTATGATAAACAACTTTGCCTTCTTTATTATGCTGAGGGAAAACAACAAATTAGCTGCAAAGCCTTCTTTAAGAAAAACATTAAGTGTTGTGGGAAACGGGTGGAGGTTCCTGAAGTGAAACATGCATTCAGTCTGCTACATCCACTGCCTCACTGCACCTTTCAGTTAGGACAAGGAAGAAAGGGATCAACTCTCCAAGTCACCGGTACACCATTTAGAGCATGGTTTGTAGAAAGGTGCGCTTCCAGGTAACCTACCAAATCCGGCGATTTAAAAGGATTACTTCAACCTTAAAATGAAAATGTTTATATCAATTACTCACCCCGTGGTACCTTGAATTCATGAAGAACACTTTTTTTTCACAAAGAATCCAAAAACAGGGAAAAGTCTTGATGAATCGATGTAAATGGGGGTTTAACAACAGCAACACTATAGAAAACATCTGTTTTACAAACTCTCACACAACCTGTGCAATATAATTCAAATTCTCATTTATCCAGTCCAATCCACTACTCTTCCAAAAACATGGATTTTTTTCCTAAAGTTGTACTTACATTCCTCGCACTGAAGAGCACCGCGCCTGCGCAAGTGTGAGACCATTTAAGCGGAAGTGGTGAGCAGACGACTGGATAAATAACACTTGAATTTTCTTGGATTAACTAGCATTAAATACTTTAAATCTTCCTTTAAGATACATTTTGAACTGGAAAAAATTGTTGATTCATTTGCGATTAACGGTGGACAGTCTATTGCTTTTAATCGCAATGAAATATTTGAATCGATTGACAGTCCTAGTTTATACGATACAAGTCTGAGTTGTGACAATGTGGCTTGAGTCCTGACTCATGACTAGATGATGGGGATGAACAAACCTCCCCAGGACCTTAGAAATCATACCAGCAAACACAAACATCAACCTTTTTGTTTCTGCCCTTCGAACTTCTTCTCCAGGTGGCTTTTCTTGACAAAATAGCCACCCTGTTACATGTAACAACACATTCCCAAAGATAAAATATGATTTAGTGAAAGAAGTCAGAGGTTACTGACTTACAACAAGTATAGAAGTACATGTATCAGCATAATCACAAATATTATAGTTCGTTCCATTTTTTAAAATAATTTTTCCCTCTATTTTAGAGAGGACACATGTATTTTATAGTGATTAACAACTAACCATAACTTGTGTTTGGCTATTTTCTTAGGTTTCCATGGACATTCGGACTGACCATCGAGCACAAGACCCAAAATGATTCCTGTTTTGGCTTTGCCCCGATGAAGAGTTATCATTGCTGTGAATCTTTACCAACACATATAATTGTTATAACCAGAGTCATACACTGATCTTTTTCTGCACTTAAATTAGTTTGGTCTCATTTTGGGTTTCTTTTTAGGGTTGTTTCCTTTGAGATGGTGAAAAGGATTTCTCTAGCATTGGAGAGGGACTGAGTTGATTAGCAGCATCTGACGCAGGCAAAACCATTAACTGTCAGAGCGCCTGGAAGAAAGCACCTCCTATTACTTGATAGTTGAACACATAAACATGGATACTGTAACATATCCGGGCAAATCTTGTATGGAAAATGTTTCAGTAGAAGTTGTGGCTCCGCCTTCTTCTGTACAAACTATAGATCAAACAAACCCGCAAATTTAATTGTGTAAGTTTGTGTAAATGAATATCAATTTTGAGAGGGAGGGGGACTGTCCCACGATGTTGCTGTAGGCTTTTGTTTTGAAATGAACTTGCACATTCTTCTAACCAGGTTTGGACACAATTGGAAGATCTTTCAAATAATGTGGGAAATGTTTGAGATTAAAACTTGCAACCTTTGTTCTGTGGCCCCAACAAGATGAAAACATGCTGCATGCTTTATCTACCTTTAATATAATAGTGTATAATCAATAAAAATCATAAATGTATGGGAACATAACGTGAGCTTTGTGGGGGGTTTTAAACAATAGTAACTGGATTACAGACTTAATTCCTTTTTGACCTAATTCTTTTTTGTTTTTTTTTTAGTAACTTTTTTAACTTTCTTGAACATATCATTTGAAAATGTAATCTTAATCGTTGTTTGGAAAAGATCCGTTAACTAACAAGAGTTTCGCTTACGTGTTGTGTACACACACACACGCACACACACACACACACACACACACACAGACACTCTCAGTGTGCAGCCCATTAACTGCTCCTCATGGCTGTGTACCTCTCTGGCTAAAAACATTTTCACACCTGCGTTCATTAGTGTCACATGATGACATGACTGCAATCAGAGGTGTTACCCGAACACAAAACAAGCTGTTCATCAACATATGATGCAATCTTTGCTAAATACACCAACAATTCAAAGTAAACAGGAAACAGATTTTTTTTTTTGCAAAGATAATTGACCAAACATTTGTGATGCAACCTCGATGCATTAGCACATGATGCAATCAGCCAAAACACAAACAACCAAACTTGTGTTGTCACTTATCACCACTTGCATCAAACATCCAGAAGTTTTCATTCTAAGACACACAAAATAGCTTTTTCTTTCTCTTTGCTGAATGCACTCTGCTTCTGATTATAACGCTGGATGTTTTGGATTTTTAATTCTGAATTTGGTATGCTAGGCTAATTGTAATAGTAAATTAAATGTCGTTTTTTTTTGCATTTTTTTACTCTTAAACCTAAATTAAATGAATAAAGGTTTGCGATCCTGTTCAAAACGACTGAACCAGACTATGACCATGTAAAATATGATGGGATTTTACTGGACAGTTTTGGAGAATATTAAAGGGAAAATCCAATCAAAATACATTATAACACATAGTAACATAGTATAAAACATAGTAAATGTACTCGTGTGCAAACTCTGGATGACCCTGACTGATAATTCTGCAGATTTAAGTTAAAAAAGACCACATATAATAATATATGATATGATTTAATATCCATTTGTATTTTGCCTTTACTGGCAGAAGTATGAAGGAAAAATTGTCAGATTATATAAAATTAGTATCAATGAAAATAAGTTCTAGTTCTCCATCCACGTCTGGTTGAAGTGAAGCAGAATTTAATCTAAATCTAACTAAATTTATATTTGAAATCTTAATAAACTGTGAGGTTAGCATAATAGTCTCCATGAAGATAGTGACGCATTTCATGGACGTGCACAAGTAATTTCTGACCGGGGTGGAAAACCTTTATTTCAATTGTGCTTCCATTCTCCTGCTGAGCAAAAATTAAGTAAACCTCTTGATTATTTGAGGTTAACATAACAGTAGAGCATTCATTTTAAGACATATGAAATTGTATTCAAGACAATTTTGGACATTTGTAGTCCTTTCAGTCAATTGAATTTAGGACTTTTTAAGGACCTGTGGAAACCCTGTAAAAGGTAAAGGGAAGCCCCCAAACTATGTCTACATAGAAGAGCACTATTGAGCGTAACCCTTATCCCTCAACGCACCTTTGCCCAAGCAATGGCGCATTCAGCCATAGGTGCAATTTCCAAAGCCAGGCCGCAGGTTACTCAGTCTGCCAGCTACACAAACTACATGGCCCCATGGGAAGCCATTCAACCCAGCAGCCACGCAGGAAGAACCAAAAAACCCCGCGTCCCCACATGGGGGCAAGAAAAATAAATGCACTACTTTGACTGGAATACCGGTTTCTATTCTTTGTCCACGCAGTTCCTGTTTTCATCACGACAGAGATCATTTTGGGAATCAATTAAAGCCACACTAATCAATATTTTTGTACGAACAATGGGTTGAATTACTAGGTGTAATGTGAGTAGCTCGTAGTGACGTACCCACAGAGAATTACGACTCTGCATCCCCTCAGATCTACAGAGCGTTTCAGTGTCTTTCAGCTCATTGTTTTATATTTCCCAGCCTGCAACTTTATTGTTTTGGTTCAGTGTCACCAATCTTATAATTATGTCGAACGTGTGCAATGTCCAGTTTATGATGAATATCTGCCCACAGGGGCCCCAGAGGGTGATAAATATTGCTTTAAGAAAGAACTGTGAGAAAAAAACGGTATATACAATATGGAAAAAAAAGGTATGATGTAAAGATTGAGAGAGGAGGGGCATGAGTATACAACTAAGAGAAAATGTGAGCTGTAGCCTGGAGGAGGAAATAGTAGGAGAGCGATAAAAGAGCTTTTTCGACAAAGAGTTCTGCACAGAAAGCTGCCAGAGTTGGCCATCTTCTCCTCTTTGACAATGGAGATGCTGGAAGGAGCTGAACTCTGCTTTCCACAGCTAAACTCCTCCTGCAAGAAGCCTACACATCCACACACTGAGGCCATGCTGATTTATGTTCTGCTTTCATCCATCTCTCTGATCACTGTGGCTCTTAACCTGCTGGTCATTGTCTCCATCTCCCACTTCAGGCAGATATAATAATTTATATAAATGAGAATAAATTGTTGTTTTGATCTGGTATATAAAGGTTAACACGCTTACTGGAGCTATGTTGTGGTTGTTTGACTTTGTTTGCCATTTCCTTCTTGTATTTAGACACTTTGGTCCATTTAAACAACCTCATTTACTTTTTTTGTTCTGACTACATGATTACAATATGTGCAGTGATGATATTCTTCCTCTCCAGGCAGCTTCACACCCCCACCAACCTCCTCATCCTCTCCCTGGCTGTCTCGGACCTTCTTGTGGGCCTCCTGCTTATGCCGGTAGAAATAATCTACATAGAGGCCTGCTGGTTTCTCGGTGACATTCTGTGCACTCTTTATTACGTTGTAGACTACATTATTACATCTGCCTCGGTAGCCAATATGGTGCTCATATCAGTTGATCGCTATATAGCTATTTGTGACCCACTGCATTACCCCACCAAAGTCACAAAGACAAGAGCACAAATCTGTGTTTGTTTGTGTTGGATTTGCTCTGTTTTCTATCGAATTTTCCTTTTACATGATCACCTGGAGAAACCGGGCAGGTCCATGTCCTGTTTTGGAGAATGTGTGGTTGTCATTAATTACATTTCAGGAGTCGTTGACCTTGTTTTCACTTTTATTATACCCGTTACTGTCATCATAGTTCTGTATATGAGAGTGTTTGTGGTGGCTGTGTCTCAGGCTCAAGCCATGCGCTCTCATGTTGCAGCTTTAACAAGCCAACGTTCAGGGACTGTAACTGTGAAGAAACAAGAGATGAAAGCTGCTGGAACTCTTGGTATTGTTATTGTTGTGTTTTTGGTTTGTTTCTCTCCGTACTATTACCCCGCTCTGGCAGGCGAAGACACTTCAGTCGACGCTTCATCTGCAGCCTTTGAGATCTGGCTGGCACATTTTAACTCCTGTTTGAACCCTGTCATCTACGCCTTTTTCTACCCCTGGTTCAGAAAATCTATGAAACTCATTCTGACACTTCATATACTGAAGCCTGGTTCCCGTGATGCTAAAATACTATAGTGAACATTGTCTTTGAACTCAGACATTCTTTATGAAAGGGGAAATGTAATAGTTTGCAGTGGTGGACGAAGTAATCAAACCATTTAATTAAGTAATCGTAGAAATACTACAGTGTAAAAAAACTCTGTTACAAGTAAAAGTCCTGCATTCAAAAGTATACTTAGGTTAAAGTACAAAAGTATTAGCATCAAAATATACTTAAAGTACACAAAGTAAAACTACTCATTCTGCACATTTGCCCATTTCGGAATAATATATTTTCTTTTTATTGGATTCTAATTATTCCTGCATTAATGTGTTCATCACTTTAATGTTGCAACTGGGAAAAGAGGAGCATATTGTTTTTTTCCACTGCACATACTGCTGGGTAACTTGTGAATTTCATCGAGGGATCAATAAAGTTTTATCTTAACCTATAACATTACATGATAAATGATGTGTTGATTATATTTTGTATTAATAATCTGAATCTGACTCTTCAAGAGTTACTGAAGGGACTTTAGAGTTTAGTGCCCAAGGACACTTTGACATGTTGACTGCAGGGGCTGGGGATTGAGCCCCTGACCCTCTGACTGGACAAACACTTTACCTCCTGAGCCACAGCTGACCCTTTAATTGTATTGTATTCTTGAAGAATCTGGTTCTCTATTAAACATTTTAATTCCTGACATATGTATATACACAACCTGACATCCATGTGTGAAACCTCAACATGTTCTGTGGCTTTTTATTAATATACTTTGGTAATAATAATTTACACATGAACACAAACATTTAAACAGATATTCAATGTAAGTAAGTCTTATGTCAATTGTATGATAGTGATTGGATATATTTTCTCCTGCAGCTTTGTTGAAGGAAATAATTTAATCAGCTCAAGATACTATAAGAGTATTCCTAAAATATAAAATGAATTTGAAACATGAAGAGAACCAAGACTGAACCAGTATTAACATTTCCTCCAGATTACATAATAGGTCACTGCATGTGATACGGGAACTAACTAACTAAAATATAAAGCCTAGCATGTGTTATTCATATTCAATGTATATCACATTTCCATGATTACCTCAAGCAGAAACATTTATTAATATTAATTTCTTATTATCTGATTATACATTTACATGTATTTTCTGTACCAACCGTCCAACTTTTGTTCCGTTTTCTTCTCAGCTCTTCTACAGAAATTAACAATATATTTCAAATCATACAGATATTGTGTGTAAAATGGTTTATGGTCATGTTTTATATATTATATTATGGAGTAATTTAAAATAATGTTTTCCCTGAAATTGCCCACTAATTCTTTTTAGAGCTGTAAAAAACAAATATTGAGTAAAAGGTAATTAAAGACAGTTGTGTTTCAGACACATATCTATTAATTCTACACTTGCACATTTTTATTTATTTTTATTTGATAGGGACGATGCAATTTAACATAGTTCCAATACAGAGCATGAAACTGATGTACTGTCCCTAGTTTGGCTTTACTATACTATGTTAGTTAAAATAACATAATATTTACAGATAATTTCTTAAAGGTTTACAAATCATTTGGTAATTATTAACACATACCAAATATAGTATTTATAACGTGCAACAATATACTGTTAATAAATAGTTTTCTACTGTAATGAGAATTCAGTTGTTATCGTCTCTTATTAGCTATGACAGAATATATAATTCATAAACTAATTATTTCACATTACACAACCTAATGATGAAATAACATGAATTATAGCATTAATAACAATTAGTAAACATTACTAATTATCATTTCTTTTTTTTCCCTTTTTTTCCACATAAAGCTAAATTAAGCCTTGTCAGGCCTTCAGTATATCAGCAGGATAAAACATACTGTATATCTGATTGCTATTACACTATTATATATTTGTTATTAGCTCATTTGTTGCTGTGTTTTTTATTCTTTTCTTCTGTGTTTATTAATGTTTTATGTGTGTCTGTTAGGCTTCTGGATGCCTAAATATGCTGCTTGTGACACAGTTAAACACAGTTCAGATTTAAAGGGCATGGGTTTATCATTGTGGAACAAATAGTTTTTTTCCAAATTATATTTGCAATAAAACACACATTATATTACATAATTGGGTGAAAATTAAGAAAATCAACTTAATCAATTAATGATTGTTTATCAAGAATACAAATAATGTTAATAACGTTTATGTGCAGTCAGCATCAGATCTGTTGATACTTTCCCCACCGAAAATGATCTGATAACCTTATATTAATTATTAGGATATCCTTCGAACAATCAATAATTTACGTTATTGTTTTTCTTTATCAAGTTTCATGTACTATTACGATTGCAGAGTATCACATTTTTCTCTGGATTTTTTCAAACAATTGACAAAAATAATATGAAACAGTGTCTTTTCTGGAGATTTCTCTGTGATTAGGACGGGATAAATGAGTAAAATGTATGAGTCATGTTTAAGAACCAGGCAACTTCAACACATGCAGAGAAAATAACTCATAATTTGTACACATACTCAAAATAAATAAAATAATAAGTCATGATAGGGTATTTAAGAAAACAATATCCAGTTAATCCAGGTATTTCTACTAAAGACAAAAAAAAAACAGTCTCATAACTCGGTGACAACATAGTTTAATGAAGAGCAGTTAGTGTTGTCAAGAAGTCTTTTTCTCATATTTTTACCTTTATTCCTTTAGCACTTGGGTGGTAAGGTAGTGAAAGCAAACCTTTCCCTCATTTACGTCTCTAAACTAAACTAAACGTTCCGCTCTACAGCCATCTCTACAGTATGTTGGCATTACAGGAGCCAGGGTGCAGTATCTGAAGTGTAGCAATGAGTTTAATAGATTTCCGAAACCAGGGATATAAAAGAGCATACACCAGTGGATTTAAACAGGAGTTACAATAAAGTAGCCAGACCCCAAAAATTGAAAATGACTCACTGGATGACATGCTCTCGCCAGCAAATGAGGGATAAAAATAAGGACAGAAACACATGAGAAACACAAAGACGACAACACCGAGAGTCCTGGCTGCTTTTCTCTCAGACTTCTTAGTGGTTACACAAAGCGAACCCTTGAATGTAATATGAGAGCGCATGGCTTGAGCCTGAGACACAGCCACCACAAACACTCTCATATACAAAACTATTATAACAGCAATGGGGCCAAGAAAGGACAACATGACATCAACAGCTCCTGTTTCGAAGTTGATTACAATGACACACTCTCCATAACAGGAATTATGTCTTTCTGGATTATTCAGGGAGTCCATCCGGATCACACCGTTATATAAAACAGAACAGGCCCAACACAGGCAAACACAGAGTTTGACTCTTATCTGAGTGACTTTGGTGGCGTAACCCAAAGGGTCACAAATGGCCACATATCGGTCAACTGATATGAGCACCATGTTTCCTACTGAGGCAGAAGTCAGGATAAAAGAGGTATAGTAAAATAATGCACACATGAAGCTACTCAAATACCAGCAGCCCTCGATCATGAAGCTTTGAAGGGGCATCAGCAAGAGGCCAACGAGGAAGTCCGAGAAAGCCAGCGAGAGGAGGAGGAGGTTGGTGGAGGTGTGGAGCTGCCTGGAGAGGAAGAATATCATCACTGAACATATTATATTATTCAGTCAAATAAACAAAAGTTGTCCAATAAAGGATGTAATCATGGAAGACATGGATATGGCCACAGACACAGGTAAATGTACCAGCTTTGTATACTTTGTATGTGTCTAGTACAGGAGGAGAAGGACAGAGAGCATGCAGCAGCTTGGATTTAAACAGTAATATCATTAATGCATTTACTGACTTATTAGTTATAGTAGTAAGAGTACCGATACTATGCAAGTATGTCTAATGCTGAATGAAACACATCATCTCAAAATGTTATTTTCATCAAATGCCTTAATGTAACAATATCTCTATTGTCCCAAAGCCAACTCTTGTAAAATAAAGTGCTTGATATTGATTAAAAAAAAACAATATTGTAGGTTATGCTTGTGAGTATATTGTTAATGCCTGAAGTGGGAGATAGAGATGATGACCAACAGGTTTAGAGCCACAGTGAGGAAAGAGATGCAAGTCAGCATGGTGTAAATGAATATGGTCTCATCGCAACGCAGCATTGGCTTTCTGCAGGAGGAGTTGAGTAGATGTGGAAAGCAGAGTTCAGCTCCTTCCAGAGTCTCCATCCTCAAAGAGAGAAAAGGAGACTGCTGAGGTGTGGCAGCTTTCTTATCCAAGGTTTCTGTCATAAAGTCGATTCATCTAGCTCCTCCCTCCTTTTCCATCACAATAGAAAAACAAGAAAACAATTGTTTGATGAAATACATGTATAGCGAGTTGAACCTTGTGTATTAAACCTCAACTGTTTTGATTTCGACAGCGTTCAACAACCTTAGTCGACGCTGTGAGTGCTTCGGTATGCCATTTGGTCTCACTGTCTTCCATGAGTTGCTAAACAAGACCTGATAAACATCTATGTGCTTTAGACTGTGTTTTTATCTTCTCTACATCCAAGCAACATGTAACATGTGAAGTGCGTCCTCCAGATGCTTCTGGAGAAACAACTCTATGTGAAGGCAGAAAAATGGGAGTTTCACGTCTTGGCGGTGTCTTTCCTGGGGTTCATCATCAATGTCGGGGTCAAGGCAGTTTTAGACTGGCAGACTCCAGCGCTTCATTAGGAACTACAGCTCCGTGTTAACCCACTTAACTGTCCTCATCTCCACTTCCACCTCCACCCCCTTCATGTGGTCCCCAGCAGCGGAAATGGTGTTTGGTTAGTTAATAAGACGATGATATCTTACAAAAAGTTCTTTGTTATTTTTTATGCATTTTCCTTCGAATGTCCAGCAACATGAGCAATCAGTGCACCTGCAGGGCAGAACCTGTTTAGGCAACAAATCTACTATGTAAGGTTCAGGACAAGATTGTGGTCTGGAAAATACGTACGTAAGTGTCATTTCTTAAGTACGGAAGTTAAGTAACAAATCAAATCAAATAAAGTTTATTTATATAGCCCAATATCACAAATTATACATTTGTCTCACTGGGCTTTACAGACTGTACAGGATACAACACCCTCTGTCCTTAGACCCTCGCACCACACAAGGAAAAACTCCCTAAAAGAATGCACATCACAGAATGTGATGAATTGCCAAATAGGCTCTCTAATTGCAAAATGAAGTACAGTTGTATAGAAGTCAATAAGAAAATGATCCTACGTCTCACTTGATGCATTACCTCACTAAACATTTAGAATATTTTAGTCGCCTAAAAATGATCTTGTTCAGCGTTTTACTGAGCTCCACCCTTTTGTAACTTCTGGCCATATATCATATCATAAATCTTACCCAAAGCTAAACTACTTTAACTTTCCCAAAATGCATGCTGGTCAAGTGCAACTGAGAGGAGATTACAAGTATGACATGTAACATTTCGGCATTAAAATTACCTATGTTTTATATTTTGTTGAGTTGTGTACTTTTGGGGCATTTATGATTGTGTAATTATCCCAAATGTTTCCAAAAAAGAATAGACTGTAATTTTAATCAAGGTAGTGGTCCGTTTTATTTTGTCGTTTTGTGGTGTGGTTGTGCCAGGTTTCGTCTCAGAACAAACTGATGTTAAAATATACAAATCCATGTCTTGTTTAATCTTGAGTGACAAATGACAACTCTGTGGCAGTTTAAAGAGCAGGAATTATGACAAGTGATTTTCTGATGTGGATTTGATAAGTGAGTGATGATCGGTCAGTGACAGTGAGAGGTGTGTTCAATGTGTCCAGCCTCACAAGATCATAAGATTTTGGCTTCTTCATGCATGTTTTGGCAAACTCCAGTCAAGCCCTCATAGGTCAACAAACAAGAAAAATGTATAAAAACATAGAAAAAGACATGTTTATTTACTGCTTTCTTACTTTATGTATTCATACATGCATATGTAATAGGTCATTTTGCATGAAATAACCAAGTCCAAATGTCCACAATAAATGACAAATATTTACAATAAAGTACAAATCTTGACTAAAAACTACAAATTTACACAATAAACTACAAATATTGACAAAAAGTGCAATTGTCTAGAATAAAGTCCAAATATACACAAGAAATTACAAATATTTAGCTAGAAAATACAAATATTCACTAAAAACTACACATTCACACAATCAAATAGAAATCTTGAGAAAAAGTCTAATACTCTAGAATAAAGTCCAAATGTCCACAAGAAATGAGAAATGGACAGAATAAATGATAAATATTTAATATCTTATAAATGCATTCATGCATGTGTTACGTGCATATATAATAGGTGATTTTGCATGGTCCACACTGTTTGTTGTCAGCATTGAGGAAGGAGCAGCGCCCTCTGCTGAAGCTGATGGAGATGGAGAAAAAAATTAAAAGCTTACAGCACCAGGTATTCCCAGGCAGTCTCCCATCCAAGTACTGACCCGGCCCTACCCTGCTTGGCTTCCGAGATCAGATGAGATCGGTCGTGTTTTTTTTTTTTTTTATCTTTTATTATGAAAAATACTCACATTATTTACATTATTTACATCATTTCACACAAATCACAATAAAAACGACATATGTGTCATGGAAAAAAAACAAAAATACTGACATATTTCACAAAAATATTTCCAACAGTCCCAACAACTCCCCGCATCACATCATTTAAAAAAAAAAAAAGAATAGACAATAAAAAACAAAAACAACACCCCCATCAAACACACCCATATCATACATCTTCCATCTACCGACCCACCAATCTCTTTACCCAAAGTCCAACACCACCTTCCCATCGTCACCAATCCCCACAAAGCTGCTCCCCTCCACAAACTCTGCTTTAAAATCATCCTCACCGATATATCCATAAACCATCCGCACATCTCTTTGGGTTGAGCTTTTAAATATACTCCACACGTCTGCTCTCCTTTTCTCATACTTGCAGAGGTTCCTTCTCAGCTTGACTGCAAGCCTTGCATGACTTAGCATGTAATTTAGCAGGTTGAGATTGCATCCCTTCATTTTCTCATTCACTCCAAACAACCATAACTCCTTCCATTCCATTCTCACTCCAAACTTATCTCCCCAACATCTCCCTATCAGTGCTTTGATCTTTTCAAAATACCTTTCCAACTGTTTACATTCAAAAAATTCATGCATACACGTTTCTACTTCCACGCCACACACATCACATTCTTTCTTTACAGTCATATCAAATTTACTAATTATTAAATTATTAAACACCCTGTTGTGCCTAAGTAAAAAATCAAAGTGCTCGCATTCAATACTGTTCCACCTCACTCCCAGATTCATCCACATTCTTTTTACATTCAGACCAGGCAACACACTCT